>CAUYPK010099918.1:0-74468 GCA_963574355.1 Loris lydekkerianus | reverse complement strand
CCCCCCCCCCCCCAACCGCCACGGTCCCACTCCCTCCCCACACCACCCTCCATGGAACTCCTCCCTCCACAGACCACCCTCCATGGATCTCCTCCCTCCATGGACCTCCTCCCTCCACAGACCACCCTCCATGGATCTCCTCCCTCCATGAATCTCCTCCCTCCATGGACCTCCTCCCTCCACAGACCACCCTCCATGGATCTCCTCCCTCCATGGACCTCCTCCCTTCACAGACCACTCTCCATGGACCTCCTCCCTCCACGGACATCCTCCTTCCACAGACCACCCTCCATGGACCTCCTCCCTCCACGGATCACCCTCCATGGACCTCCTCCCTCCATGGCCCTCCTCCCTCCCTGAACCACCCTCCCTGGACCTCCTTCCTCTGTGAATCTGCTCCCTCCACGGACCACCCTCCATAGACCTCCTCCCTCCATGAACCACCTCTTTAAGCTGACCTCATTTTCACAGACCAGACATGTATGGTAGGCCTAGTTCCTACCCATGTTGACCAGTTTGTTACAGTCCCTGGTGGTCACCTTAGAGCGGTCTGATCTCAGTTTATGACGTCTGGCATACACACGTGGGCAGTGCTTCCCAGGAGGTCAGCATTCAGTGCTAGCTACTGCCCACACTGGGGTGACCTAAGGGGCATTTGGGCAGTGCCAGGGATGCACACAGTGCCACACATCCAAAACTATCATGCCGCATGTGAGCACCTGGGGTTTATAAAGTTCAAGGAACTTGTCCATCTAACACCAGCCTTGTGATAATTTCAATTGTTCCTTGAGCTGAGAACCACATGAAAATTAATATATACTATGGGTCTCTTATTGAGTAGCTGAATTGAAATTAGTTTCCTACTAATATTAGCTGAAAATAAATTGGTTGTTTGCCCATTGCCTCTGACAAGATTTCTTTGTAGTGTTTATTCATCAAATACTTAATAGGCACCTTCCCTCTGCGAAGTCCTGGAAACAGATGCGTCACAACAGTCACTGCCCAGCTTCTGGGCCCCTCCCAGTCCAGTAATGTAAATCACAAGTGGATAAAATAGAAGCCACAAGTCAAAAACTCTGACCGTGTCAGAGTTTTATGGGAATGCTCAGAAGGGCAACTGTTTTGGGCTGGAAGAATTTCCTGGAGGAAATGATGCCAACCTGAGGCAGGATCTAAGACACTAAACCAGGCAAAAGGCAGGCTTGCGTTATCATGAGGCGGACAACTGACCAAGGGCTCCTGTTGTGAAGGACAGGAGCCAATGGCTGATTTCATGAAACTCAAATTCACGTACCATCGGGGTTCCATGTGTTCCTTTTCTTTTTCTTCTTCTTTTTTTTTTTTTTTTTTTGAGACAATATCCCTCTGTCGCCCTGGGTAGTGAGTGTGGAGTCATCATAGCTCACAGTAACTTCAAACTCAAGGAATCCTCTTGCGTCAGCCTAGTTTTTCTTTTTTTAGTAGAGACAGTCTTGCTCTTGCTCAGGTTGGTCTTGGAACTCTTGAGTTCAAGTAATCCACTCACCTCGGCCTCCTAGACTGCTGGGATTACAGGTGTGAACCACTGCGCCTGACCACACACACTCTATTTGTAGAGTGCTTCTGTGATAACATGGGACAACTCTTCCACGCATATACCATGCATCACACAACTTCCACAGTTCACAGAGTATGAACTGAGCTCACGTTAAGAAGTGAGCCAAGATTGTGCCTCTGGCTGGGGAAAATTTAGATGCTGAGGACATGGTTTTACCCCCACAGGCATTTACTACCTTGAGTGTGTGGCCAACACTTGGGAGGAAGCAACAGGAGGGTAACAATCCCGCACCTCGAAGAGCCTGTTATTGCTAAGAAGAAAAGCAAACCTGAGGCTTTTCAAAAAATCAATATTTGGTGGCTAACTAAATGGCAGGATTAAAGCAGAAGATTAAAAGAATTACATTGTCCTGGTGCAGTGTTCAAGAAACTTTAGGCAGAGGATCTCAAGAAAGACTAATTTAGGGTATCAACAAAGGAAAAGAAGAGCTGGGTACAAGCCCTAGAGAACTGGCATCCTTCCATCTCCTTTCCTTCTAATTCCTTACTTTCCAGCCAGCCTGGTGGTGTTAATGTGAAATACCTACATCTCAGCCCTTTGCTTTACAGGGAAAGCCAATACTGGAACAAAAAGGAACAAATTCCAATGTTACAGAAGAGCCACAACAGAATAAAAACAAATGCTACAATGTTGAAGCCTTTAACTCATTAAAACTAGCTTATTAATCATTATGATGAATTATCAATGCAGGGTGCCCCAAAACTTTCTTTTTATGCATCTACCCCCATTACCTTAAAAATTAATTTGAGGCTTAGTGCCCGTAGCACAGTGATTATAGCGCCAGCCACATGTATGGAAGTTGGTGGATTTAAACCCGGCCTTGGCCAGCTAACCAACGACAACTGCAACAAAAAATAGCTGGGTGTTGTGGCGGGCACCTGTAGTCTCAGCTACTTGGGAGGCTGAGGCAAGAGAATCGCTTAAGCCCAAGAGTTTGAGGTTGCTGTGAGCTGTGATGCCGTGGCACTCTACTCTCAAAAAAAAAATAAAATAAAATAAAATAAAATAAAATAAAATAGAGTAGCAAAGGTAGATTAAAAAATAGGAATGGATTAACAAGCTGTGGTATACGCATACTGTGGAATACTATGCAGCCATTAAAAAGATGGAGACTTCACATCTTTTGTATTAAACTGGATGGAAGTGGAACACATCAGAAGAATGGAGAAGCAAGAATCTTATGTACTCAATTCTGGTATGAGGACAATTGATGACCTTAGTACATGGTGGGGGGTGGGGAAGGAGGGTGCAGGGAGCGGGAAGGAGGGAGGGATGGGAGGTCATGGGGTGTGACACACCTCTTGGGAACAGGACATAATTATAAGAGGGACTTTACCTAACAAATGCAATCAGTGTAACCTGGTTCTTTGTAACCTCAACAAATCCCAACAATAAAAAACAAAACAAACAAAAAAAACCCAGTGGTGTGAACAGTAATGAAAAAAGTGAATAAGCAAAGATCGTTGCCTCTCTGATTTTAAGTATCATATATTTTTGATGCCCAAATAACTGAAGCTTTAATACAGCCCAAATTTTACAAGCAACCTAGAACTGAGGAAAATTAGCCGGTACATTTTCTCACAACCCATAAGTAGGCATTCATATTACCCACATTATGGGCCTTATCTTTACCTTCATAAATGCTACTAATCATTACTATCAAGGTACAAAACACTGAGAGCATGACTCAAAGCAAAATACAGTACAAATTTATTGACTCCAATCATTCTTAGTTGAGATTTAAGGGGAAGTAAACAGACAAGAGAATTGGATACAAATAAGCAATGGATTAACATTAGATAGAAATCCTATTTTACTTTAAATGTTCAGTCCCAAACAGCTTATTCCTAAATAAAATCGAACAGACTCTGCTAAGGCATATGACCAAGTGTGTACAATTATAATAAAACCACCCATTTTTCTTTTAACAAGTATATATTCAATGAAACACTTCAAATAATCTTGGAATAATGTCAAAAGAAATGAACACCTTTAGAAAATTAGTATTAACCAAGTAAACCTCATGGAAAATCTGGACAGCATTAACAAATAACTAAACAGTGCTGAATTCAATTATTTTGAAGATTTACAGTAAAATACTTTGGTTCCCAAAAAACTGTCTCCAAGGAAGAATTAAAACACCTGACATTAACTCATCACTCCTCCCTGCTGCGTGGAGCTCCGGGAGCTGGCGCACTCGCGCTGCACCGGAAGAGTGTGTTATGGAGCACGAGAAAACTTCCTAAAGTGCTAAAGCCACAAAGAACCACAAGAGAGGAAACCCTATTTTTAAAACTTAAAGTTTAGTAGTCAATGTTAAAGAATACTTATTAAATGTCAGCATTATTTTAATCAATAATGCAGTTCACAATTATTGCAAAACATCAATGGACATCAGAAATCAACAAACTAACTTGTAAATATTCCAGTAATAATTAAATTTGTACAGAAATCTGTTCAGAATGACACCCAATTATTCTGCATTAAGAAAATCTACTCCCTAAAGTTGCAGCTTGTAAACTGCACAGCATGATTGTGAGAACCTGACTTGAAGAAGAAAAAGCCAAGTTTAGATATGCTAACTTTTACCTCTCCCTCACCCTGACCGCCAGCTAGACAGACACAGCCACAACCCCCCTAGTTTGCTCTCGCCTCACAGAGGCTGCTCCCACTAGTACCAGCGGGGCTGTGAGTAGGTCTAGGTGTCCCTGTTAAGGGCCAGGCTGACTTTCACAAAGAAAAGGCTAGAAACAGTCCATTCTAAACCAGAAAAGCAGGAACATCATACATCTCTCCACGAATGCAAATAACATCACTGTTGTTAAGTGTATATTTTGGTAAAATTATAAACGCACACTAACTAGTTGTAAAGGTGAATGTTCTGTTAATCTTGAAATATAACTATTGAAAATGCACAAAATTTGTTACCTCCATTGCTTACTTTGAGTGATAAAAACATGTTTTATGTTACTCTTTCCTTTTCCCACATAAAGAAAATGATTCTGTAACAAGTTCTCAGATTAATAAAGAATATATTAAAACATTTTACATTCTTTTCAACTGTGTACAAAAGCAGGCATCCTGAATACTTATAATAACGAGCTTTCTACATTTTCAAAAATTAATTACAATCATAAAAGATATTTACAAGAATATCTTCACTAGAGTTGCGACAATGAACGTCCACCTTGTTTTACACCAAATATTTGCCTACTGAGATAAACATTCTTTAAAATCTGTTCAACAAATAAAACAATTAATGCCTTTAATTATTTTACTTTTTAACATTTAAAATAGTTGCATGAGTGGAAGCATATTTTTTTCTGACCATCAAAATAAACTCTTTCAGCCTAATGCTTTTAAGGTTCAGTATAAAAAGTAATAGAAAAACCAGAACTGCATTATAAATGTTTTTGGTTCAAAATTTTATTTGAAATCTTATTTTCCTTGCCTAGACAAAAATGTGAGCTAACAAGACAAACACTATAATTTTTAAAATCTAGATTTGTGAAGCCTATATTCAGACCAAAAATATTTTTTGATTAATAACATTACTTTTATAAATCTTGAAAAATGTAGCATAAAGGTTCAAGTTGTGGGATATTGAATTTGCAATGCTAAGATACACTGTATCAGGGAATTATCACAGATACTCCAATGGCCATGTGGGTGATGGTTACTCAGGGAACTGACTCCTTCTGAAGTGACAGCTTATGGAGATGCTCAGAGTAACACCGCACCATGCAGGGAAGGAGTTCAGAGCACAATTACCCATCCTGATGCTGCGCTGCTCACACGCTTCAGTGCTATCTTTAAAATGCACAGAAATCAGTAACTGCAACGCAATCTTATTTTCCTTTGTCCATCAAATCTAAGAAAGAACGAAACAGGAAGTAACTACCAAAATACTTTGGAGTTTTGGGTAGTTTTTAAAAAGAAATAATAAAAGGAAAAATTTCATGTATCATTTCTGTAACGTACAAAGTCAATTAGTATTTTATAAAAATGCTATGTTTCAGTGAAAAGTTAAGAATGGTTCCTACCACTGGTATGGTTGCTGGTAAAGAGACTGACAGGGACAGAGTTTTCTGCTAGAGCCCATAAATTTCTCAATCACAGTAGTTGACTTTTTAAAATTTGAAATTGTAGCTGATAACAAAATGAATTATGAACTCGAAGTCTCAACCTGTATTACTACCTTAAACAAAGATTTTGCAGTTTCCTAATATTTCTTTTAATGTCTAACCAAGGAAAAACCTCTTTTGAAACACTGCACTGAACTTTGGATAATACCTACTGAAAAGCTTTTAATTACAACTTAATACATAAAAGGAAAAGCAAGCCCAAAACCTATGAACCAAAATAAGTAGCTAAAACTAATTTTGGATTGTTGATAGAATTTCCATACACATTCATGAAATAGTGAGCAGTGACTTTGAGCAGGATGGCTTTACTAGTGACGTTTTTAACCACTGTAAACGCCAACAAATTCTAACAGAAATTGTCACAAAAGACAGCAAGGCAGGAAAATATGTATGCTATATATATTGTCCTTGAAAAGCATATTGAATTGCGGTGTGGTGTTTCCTCCTCTGCTCTGGGAGTAAATGGTAGTTTAGAATTTTAGATCAGCTGTACTGACTGAGTGTTTGGGATCTATCTAAATATATGACCTGACCTTACATGTTATATTAAATTCAAAATTAGTGCCGTATGTTAGCTGTTTTGTCCCATCTATACTCAGATCTTCAATTTGTGACAGCATAAATCAGAAGACATCAAACACTCACAGTCCTTTAAATCCTGGTCTGAACTTGTGAGGAGAGTACTGCGTTACTCACACCAACATGGAAGCTCTAGGAAACTGACTTCAGGGCACTTCCATAAATCATGTTTCATCTTCTAAGCCTTCTTTAGAGTTTAACTGTCATTCGTTATAGTATTAAGTGACCAAGAAAGAGACCAAGTTTTTGTCAGTTTATAAAACTGTTACTATTGCTGATTTAAATGTCTCACGATTTTCATACAAAAAAAGTTCTATGTGACCACAAAATACCAAATATTTATTTTTATCAAGTGTCAGGATAACTTATTAAAGTTGAGGTTTATCTTTTTTTATTGCTAAAGTATTCTAAGATCTAAATCAATACAGCAAACTACTCCACTTCTTCCTGATA
The DNA here is from genome assembly GCA_963574355.1 of Loris lydekkerianus. NCBI lineage: Eukaryota > Metazoa > Chordata > Mammalia > Primates > Lorisidae > Loris > Loris lydekkerianus. Next base: position 67,694 of record CAUYPK010099918.1, on the reverse strand, counting down.
TATTTTCGGACTGAAGAATATGGTTAAGATTTACTAGAACTTAGGTGCCTGAAATAATCAAAAGAAATACTTTTGATTCTACTAATTACAAATCAGTGAAAACCAAAAACCTCAATTAAATGATTATACTGACACTGGAATGAGAAGGAGCCATGCAAACAGTGAAAATGAAGCCACTCTCAACCTTAATGAGATCAAACCACCTTGTTCCTGGAAGGTCCAGGACCACCATATTTTAAGTTTATTTCTAAAGTTGAGTAAGGACATTACTGACTAGGATCAGTTTATCTCAAACTTAAATTCAAGCATAACAATTTTCAACATTTATTATTTTTAAAAAATATTGTTACTTATGCACATTTCACAATTCAGGTTGAAATCCGGGGACTGCCCCCATCCCTTAATAGGTGAAAATGTTGGTCTTTCAGTTGTGTGTTTGCTCATGACTCCAAAGACTAAATGCAGTCTTGAATGTCCTATGGCAAAGTTTACACATGAACTGTCTTTTAAATGTGATCGCTGAAAGGGGTGGGGCGTGGTAAAAAAGGGTGTCTGATTCTTGGGGTACAAACAATTTCTCTGTGGCTGGAGCTGGGTTTTCAGACAAGCCCGTGGGGCTGTCGGGCTCCAGGGGCTGGATCTTGGGCAGTGGTGGCGGTGGTGGCAGAGGGGGTGGCGAGGGAGAGTTTGTGGGGACAGGGCACACTTCAGATTCCTTACGCCCCGACTCCTCCGTAGCCTGAGACATGTGCGACTGGAAGTGACTCCAGAGACGAAAGTTAGTGCGAAAAGCTTTGTTGCACACGTGACAAATAAATGGTTTCACGGAGCACAGAAGCTCCTGGTGCCGCTCTAGCTGCTTGTGCACCGTGAACATCTTCCCACACTTCTCACAGGGCCACACGCCGGTGTCCTTGCTGGGACCTGCTTCTCTGGGGGCCACGCTGGCCTCGGGTGCCTCCTCCTCAGCATCCTCCACAGGCTCCTCCTTGACTTGGGTTTTCAGCTGCTTAGAAAGACTCAGGTCTTCAGGGAGACATGAGGAATCCTCTGAGTCGAAGTTGACTTGCTCCGAAGAATCACTGAACACGTTGTCGTCTTTTGTGGTGACAACATGGTTTACTTTGTGAGGCTCAGGTTGGACTTGGGGCCTTGAAGAACCAGTCACGTCACCGTTGTGGTCCAGAACTGGCACAGAGAGGTTTTCGGCTGGTGCCATGCTGTTCTGATTGTGGACCTCGACCTGGTGCCGCCAGATGCTGAAGGAGGACTTGAAGGAGCGCATGCACTCCAGGCAGGTCAGCTTCTTATACTCACACTTGTTCTCGTGCTCCTGCTTCAGCTCGGGCGAGAAAAACCTGAGGCTGCAGTAAGGGCAGACGGTGGCGTTCCGGCATAGCCTCTCGTGGCTTCCTTGCTCTAGGAGAGAAGAGAGCTTAGCATTACAGAGGCGGCACTGGTAAACCTCCTTGTTTTCTACTGGACTTGCAAGAGGAGCATGCTCTTTTGGCTTAGCAACTTTATGTACTCCAAGGGGTTTTTCTCCTGGGTGCATTTTTATGTGCTGCTTAAATTGAGAGAGAAAGCGGTAAGCTTTTCCACAGTAAGTACAAATGTATGCTCCTTTGGCTCGAGATCGCAAGTTCCTCTTGATGACTTGCTGCGTTTGGGAACTACTCTGTCCCTGAAAACCAGGCTTGCCGCGCCTTAACTTAATGATCAGGGCCTTCTTAATCTCTCTCTCTCTCACTATATCAATCAGCTTTCTTTGGAATTTTTCATCCAAAACAGCATGGGAACTAGAAGCTGGTGATGGATTCTTCACTATGCCGTGTTGGGTCTGACAGTGTGTCCACACTTTGAAGTTGGTGTGAAACCTCTTGTGACAGATGTCACAAGCGTAGGGCTTTTCTGGGTTATGGTACATGTTAGCGTGACGGTGAAGACCTGCTGTTGATCTAAAGATCTTAAGGCAATGTTTGCATTTAAATTTTTTGTTTGGTCTCGTCCCCTCCAACTCACCAAATTCCTCTTTATTCAAATCAGAATCTGGGAAATCTGCCTCCAGGAGAGTGGGGCTGGAGCCTTCCTCGCAGTTGTCTTCTGACACAGGAGATCCGTGATCATTCACCTTTAACTTCTTAAAGGGCAACCGTCTGTCTGCTTGGAACCTCCTTTTTGCTGGGAGCCTGCTCATGTCCTTCTGGTCTTCTGTTTTCAGAGACAGGTCTCTTGTGACTGATGGTGCCGAGGCTGCTGCTGCCGCTGCATCTCCCACAGTGACGCGGATGATGTCCGAGGGGTCCGACAGCGGGCTGCTAGGCTCAGTCTTTATGCGCACCTCGGTCACGGGGGAGGTTCCCTCCCTGTCGGTTGACTGAGAAGCACTGAAGGACCTGAGGCGCCGGGGCTGTAGCACTTGAGGCCTGCCATCTAGGGCTGCTTTTTCACCACAGTCTTTTAAAGATGACTTTTGAGATAAAGCACATAACATATTCCCTGGAGCATCATCCGACACTGCTGATGACCCCTGGGTCTTTTTCAGGTCTATGGAGGGTGAGTAGACAGGAACCTGGCTGTCCATGGACAGCGATCGTCTGAGGAGACTCTTAACAAGTGGGCCACTCCTGTCGATGCTTTGGTTTCCTGACCCAGACCCACTGGATGGGATCACTAAGCCTAACTTTGAATAGTATAACAAGTTCCTATCTTCACCTTGACCACTTCCTTTGCTAGTCTCTTTTAACAGATAGGGAGTCTCTGATGAGCTACAGAGAGACAAAACAGGTGGCCGTGGTCTCTTCAAAGCCAGCTCTATGGCCTTCCCTTTTGGAAGCTGACCACTTACACCTGGTTTATCATCGGTAGCCTCTCTGTCTTGCAGAGGCTTTGAAGGCAATACTGTGTTTCTTTTCACCAAACTGCTTCTATTAGGATCATCCAAAGATCCAGAGTGCTCGAGAGACTTTGCATATCCCACACAACTATCTTTTGGCCAACTCTTTTCAGTTAATGACAAATTGTGAAGAGGCTCAACTGGTTTTGGAACTTGTGGCTTATGGGCACTGGGCCTGACTGCAGTGCTAGGCGAGGGCCGGGAAGTATGGCTTAGGTCAGGCTGGTTGTGACTAACGTTTTTTCCTTGTGCTTCGTTTCTACTTTGACAAACAATGACACTTCTCTTTTGAGAACTGTTTTCATCGTCTTCTACAAACACTTTTTTTCTATTAGGACATGTTGGAAAGGGGGCTTGAGGTGTTTTGGAAACAATGTTAGTGAGGAAGGAGATCCCAAGGCTGTAGCCAAGTTCTTGCACAGCAGCAAGGCTGCTCTTCTCAACAAATAAGGAGGAAGAATAAATGTAGTTTAAAACATTATCAAAAGTATCTGGTTCACAAAAGTCAAGCTGAAATACAGTTTGTGACTCGTTTTCCTTATTTGTGAATAAACTCTGAAAGTATTCACTGCTAGCAGCCAAGACATTTTTATGAGCTCTGAACTTCTGATCCCCGACAATCAGCAGCACATCACATAGCTGTCCTTTGAGGCGCTCTTCGTTGAGGGCACTCAGGAGGGAAATGGCATGTGCTGGGTTGATGTAATGCAGCAATCCCTCCATGGCTTAGGTTTCTCTAAAAGACAAAATGTAAAATTATTATGGTAAGGCGGGGCAAAGTCCTCCCCAACATAAAGGCTCTTCAAAGGCAGGGACCATCAACTGCCTTTTGTTAGGTGCCAACATCTTGTAGATCACAGGCTGACAAAAGTTTTTTGGATAACAAACTTATTTAAATAACACTGAAAATGGAAAATCAGCCTCATAATTTAAGCAGATCCTTATAAAAGTGAAGAATTTTAGGAACTAAATACCATAACACAGGCATGCCTACACTATCAAAAAGAATGCTAGGATGTAGCAGGGAGCGAGGCAAGCAGCAGCAGCTGAAAATAAGGGTTATTTAGGGTCATGACCCATTTGATGCTTGGCTCTATTACTTACTAATTCAGAGAGTAAGCATGACTTATCAAACCCCTAACATCTATAATTCTGAAAGAAAATCAGTTTTATTACTGTATATACGTAAATGTAATGTGAATTGTTAACAATGGGTTGCAGAGTAGAGGTCTTATCAGACCTTTAAAAACAGGTAAGAATTTGTAAAGGGAAAAAGTCATTTGCTAATTACTACTAAATCAAAGTGTCAAAGGTGAGAAGCATTAAAGAACAAAAAGTTTCCTTTATCAAGCTAATTAACTTGCAGTCTCTTAAATACTACCATCTTACCAAATCGCTTTATTTTTTTTTAGAGACAAGAGTGTCACTATGTCACCCTTGGTAGAGTGCCTTGGCGTCAGAGCTCACAGCAACCTCCAACTCTTGGGCTTCGATTCTCTTGCCTCAGCCTCCCAAGCAGCTGAAACTACAGGCGACTGCCACACACCCGACTATTTTTCTGTTGCAAATTGTCATTGTTGCTCAGCTGGCCTGGGCTGGGTTCGAACCTGCCAGCCTTGGTGTATGTGACTGGTGCCGAGCCCCCAATCACATTTTAAATATAAGCAAAGAGGAAACGTTAGCCTGGCTCTAAACTTACGGGGTTAAACTGAGATTTCACTGACATTCTCTTTAAATCTAAAGAGGAGATGGAGGGCAAGCTCTAGCACCAGATGCTTGGCTGAGATGCCACCTTTCTCTTGAGAGCGGACTATCCTCAGGCATCTCTGTCAGCTTCTGCCAGGCAAGTTCCCTGTGTGGGAGGGGAAGATACCCTCTTGCAGGGCTGTTGCAAAGATTTCATCTAAAGAAAATGCAACAAATTGTTATGTAATTAACTTTCAGAAAGTAAGTAACACTATTAATACGCATTTTATTCAATATCAAAAATAAAGGGTCCAGCAAGGGTCCACCATGCTCTCAAGGAAGATGAAACCAACTTGTACAGAGGCAATGCCTAGCTCCCTGTATGTGATCCTTCACTTAGGCTTTTTTACTTGAATACCTCATCTCTTTCATTATAATGCCATCTTTTCTTTAAAATATTGTCAGAACATTTAATATTAAAATGGATCCAAAGTAACTAAGATATTTGTGACAGTTTTATCTTTTCTAGAGGGCAAGCTATACGAATCAACCTTGGCTCCAGCACACTTGTAGATGGTCTTCTGGCCTTTGCTGGTTACTCCAGCTTCATCTGGGGTAACCAGAAATTAAGAGTCTCCTGGGCTGCCAAGGTGGGAGTGCCCAAACATAGCACACAACTCCCTGTTAAGGTGCTGACTCAATGCAACAAGGCAGGGGCGTGATTTGACTTCCAGGGATGAATGATGCTTTTAGCCTGTCCACAAACAACTACACTGGTCAGACCATGTGGGGTTTCTGTCCATCCCTGCCTATCTGCCTTTTATACAGAATGGCCAGTCTCCCTCCTCCATTTGTGATTGCCTGATATACTTTCCTGCCCTTTGTCTTCCTTCTTTTTAGCCATTTTAATTTCCCCCTCAATCCTATCACCCATTCTTTCCTTATAACTATGCACCCATTTGTCTAAAGAGACCCTTACTGTCTTTCACAGAGGTCAGCAGGAAAGGAAGTAACCTTATGATGCCACATATACTGACCTGGCCATCTAAGGAACAGTTTTAGCACTAAAAATTTTTGACATAGCTAGGTTAGGTGTTGCCACAAGCAAAAGCAACAGATGCAGCTGGGGCAGCACCGATGGGTTAGTGAGTAGGGCGCCAGCCCCATATACCGAGGGTGATGGGTTCAAACCCGACCAAACTGCAACAAAAAAATAGGTGTGTGTTGTGGCATGTGCCTGTAGTCCCAACTACTCGGGAGGCTGAGGCAAGAGAATCACCTAAGCCCAGGAGTTGGAGGTTGCTGTGAGCTGTGATGCCACAGCACTCTAGCGAGGGCAATAAAGTGAGACAGTCTCTTAAACCAAACAAATAAACAAACAAAAAAAACAGATGCAGAACATAGGCTTGGACAAGTCTTTGTCAAAAGGGGTTCTAAACCTCAATTTAGAGTTTTGGGGTTTTTTTGCAGTTTTTGGCCAGGGCCAGGTTTGAACCCGCCACCTCTACTCCTTTGAGCCACAGATGCCGCCCCAATTTAGAGGTTTTAAGCTAGCAATTAAAAGATAAATAAAACAAGTAGGGCAGAGTAGAAAATGTCAGAATGCACCCAATATAGACAGGCCCACTAAGAGTTCAAGAACTTCCACTGTAGCTACACAGCCACATGACTACACATCACGTGTGGTATGTGCGGGGTTGAGCTGTACAACGCAACCCTTCCCATGGGGCAGTCCAGTCTGTTAGCCAGCGTTCTAGGCTGACCGCCCTGGGCCTGTGTTTCTCATTATAAACAAGGATAACACCAGTAGCTGCCACACAATGCTGCTGTGAGGATTAAATAAGGTAAGAGTAATGCTACTGTTTATTCAGCACCTACAACACACTACAGACAGTACCAGAGCTTCTCATGCCATTTATTCATTCAACAAATGGTGTTTGAGAAGACCCGAGGAGGTGAGAGATGAGCCCAGGGACATTGAGGGAGAGCAGTACTGTAGAGGCAGGAGCTGAGGGAACAGAAGTCCAGCAGGGTGTGCTGGGGGCTGTGGATGATGACATCCCAGAGGCAATGAGGAGATACCTGTTTAGGTTTGCAGGGTTTGCTGAAGAACTCTACTTTTTATTCTGTGTGAAAGGAACAATCACTGGAAGATTCTGAACAAGGAATGGCAAAGACCTGAATTACGTTTTCATAGGAGTGCTCTGGCTATGGTGTTGCGATCAGGCCACAGGAGGGCAAGGCTGAACGCTGAGAGCCTGATCAGAGTGCACTGCAATGGTCCAGGTGAGAGGGGAAGACAGCTCGGCCTAGGTGGCAGCAGTGGAGGTGAGGCGGAGCCATCAAGGTTTCTAAGGGACTGACTTGTAGGAGCAGAGAAAGTGAGGCGTTAAGGACTCTGCCAGAATAACTAGAGGTGGAGTTTGATAGAAAAACCAGGGGATTTTTAAAAAGAATTCAGTTCTGACACCATACATGTGAGCAGCAGTGCTTGCTAATGAACCTTCTGAGCATGCGTCCCTTCTTCCTTTCTTGTGCTTCCTCAGATCCCTTATAAATAATCTACATCTGAATCCTTGTTTCAGGGTCTGCTTTTGGGGGAACCTAAGCTTAAGGCACCACAAGAACTCGAAACCACAGGTAAAGGCTAAAGATACCAAGCTAAGAGAGATGTTCTACATCCACAGACAAGTAACAAATGGGACTCCACATACCATCTGTACCCTATTGCCAAAAAGCAACTATCTTCTCACTTTTCTTTGCTCAGAAAGGTTTCTTTCTTTATGCTGTCTTCAAATTATCATGATCCCTGTCTTTGCTCTAAATAATTGCTTCCAATCTCTTGGACTATATGCTTCTATCTTCTTTGAATGAAAACATCTGGGAATTAGGGAACAAATTATAAATTGCTCAGAGTTAAGTTAAATTTTTAAGTTATTCTTCCTAAAAATTATTTGGGGTTTGAAACTATTGACAGTAACCTCCATTCAGAGTCATGAGAGAATATCTGCTTGAAAAGTGGCTCAAATTTAGAGGATGATACAACAGTGCAAAACAACCTTACAATATTTATTTTCTATTTCACTTAAACATTAATTGGGTACTTAATTAATAGTTAATATGAGCATTTGCTGCCACATGTACAAAAGTCAACATTTCTTTATGTATTAACTCACTATTACAGCAACCCTAGGTAGGTTCTATTATCACCCCCATTTACAAATGGGGAAGCTGAGACACAGGGTTGGTTAAGCACTTTGCTCAAGGTCACATAGGTAGTAAGTAGCACAGCAGGATTCACATCAGCTGACTAAGCTCTTAACATCCTACTATAGGGCCTCTAGTTTCCTCTTTTACTTCTCCCATAATCTTCTGAGCTAGACACTGTCATCATCCCTATTTTACAAATTAGTAAACTGAGGCATGGAGAGGGCAAGTAATTTGCCTTAGGTCACCCAGACAGCTGGAAGACTGGTCCCAGAGCCAGGGTTCTTATAATCAGATCGCATGCTTCTTATGGCTGGACACTCATCTAGATGTGCTAGAACTCCCCTGGGTGAGGTGAGGATACCAACCTAACAAGCCCTGCCTTACAGAGCTGAAAGTCTCGTGTGGCAACAGGGCAAGTCAATCTGTCAGCACAGTCCAGTATCTAAGCAGCACACAGGACGTCTGCAGAGGCAGACATGCAGTGCAGACGGCTGGCAGCAGGTCCAGGTGAGACAGGCCAGCAGAGGCGTTCTCCAAAGGAATCAAGGAGCACAGAAGAGGCAGGCAGGAAGGGTACAGAGCATTTCAAAGGCAACGGCACAGAGACAAAACAGAGTGTGAGGTATCCAAAGGAACTGCAGGTGGCTTCATTGGCTGCAGCCACGGGAACATGAAGGCAGGAGAAGGGTGGAGAGGGAGAGGAAGGCATGAGACCTGAGGGGACTAAAACAGGCTCTGAGAGGACCAGACACAGTACCCCAGGGTCCAGAGACTTAAGATGCCTAGAGAGACAGGTGACAGAGAGCTGGACACTGTGGACTCCCTACCTAGCCTCTATATTTTAATTATTAAAATTTAAAAACAATGGCCCTTGGGCAGTGCCTATGGCTCAAAGGAGTAGGGCGCCAGCTCCATATACCGGAGGTGGCAGGTTAAAACCCGGCCCTGGCCAAAAACTGCAAAAAAAAAAAATAAATAAAAATAAAAATAATGGCCCTTTCCCTGGTCTAGTTGTGAACAGACAATATTTAGCATTTTTGTGTTTTAATGACAGGAGGCACATTTATCAGTTTAACAATTAACATAAAATGCCCCATTCAGAATGTGGGCAAAAAGGAGGAAAATCACAGCTGCTGAATATCACGGGCTAATCCAGCAGAACTGTGTGGCTGGTAGATGTGCAGACTAAATCCTCAAAGTTTGTCTCTGCTCTTCAGCCCTCACACATGGCCAGCTCTGCTGCTGGGTAGACTTTCTCCTCATGTATTATTCTGATCCAGATTCAATCAACTTGCTAGCACATTAAATTCCAATTTTTCATGCATGTCTTCATGGTGAGTAATCAGGATCTCCGACTTACAGAAGGCAGAGCATCTTACGCATGAATACACACCGCCTCTACCATCCACATCCTCTCCTTTCCCACTGCTCATCTCCACCTGACTGCCCAGTGCAGAAGTCGTGCCACTTTAGTCACAGTGGAGAAACCTCGGTGCTCTTAAAAGGTGAAACATAGAAGAAAAGACCCATCTGTGAGCAGCAGGAAGCAATCCACTAGGCCAGGGGGTGGGATGAGTGAAAAATGGGGACACCAGGGAAGGTACAGGACCTGCCACTCACTTGACAATTACGATACAGGTTGTGTATCCCTAATCCAAAGAGTCCAAAATCTGAAACGCTCTAAAATCCAAAATATTTTGAGTGCCAACACAATACTCAAAAGGGTGTCATGCCTGTTGGAACATTTCATATTTTGGAGTAGGGATGTTGAACTGGTAAGCGTAACACAATACTCCAAAATCCAAAACCAAACTCAAATCTGAAACACTTCTGGTTCCAAGCATTTCATGTAATAGTCAACTTGTAATACTCAAAGTTCCAGGCACTTTTCAGAAATGTTCATCTGATCTTGCTGTGGCTTAAAAACTCTCATGGCTTGCCTTGGCTTTAAGTCCTAATTCTCTGGAATAGCTACAAAGCCCTTCATAACTGGATTCTAGATAATTATTTCATACCATCACCTCAAGTTCTTCAGGTAACAAATGCAAAGGGGGTTGGAGTGAACTCATTGTAACATAAATTAATTCAACGCAAATACTTTCCTCTTTACCCCAATGTTAGATAAGTTGCAGGAAATTAAGATTTTTGAGAGATGTAGGGAAGGCAGGCAATTTGGGAACACAGAACATTCTAGTGACAGGGCAGAAGAAAGCAAAGCACAACCTGGCACTCAGAAGGGCACCAGGAGGTGAGTGAGGGGTAGTGAAGGAGATTAAAATAATCTTATCTACTTTCAAGGTAGACAGACTAAAACCTAGGCTCGTATCACAACTAAGGTACATTATGAATAGAGCTGGCTCCAGGACTAGCTCACAAAACTGTTTTACCAGCTCTGTAGAAAAATGTCTCCCTACCTCCAAAACATTAACTTAAAACTGAACTCCTGAGAACACTGGTCCTTTGGAAATGTTGGAGATTGTTTACATAGTTCTTACCAAGACACTGGAAAAAGGAGGGAATGCATGTAACACAAGGCAAACACATAGTTAAACATTCAAAGCATCTACATTTGGCTTTGGAATATAAACACACACACAACTCATTCCCACACCCTCATTTTGGGATTTAGTCCTAGTGCTTTCCATTTGATTTTACTATTAGATGGTGACAGGAACTGGGCTCTGAGTTTCAGTCTTATCATCACTAGCTTGGTGACAATGCAGACATCCTCAGATTTCAAAGCCAGACTAGCTTATCTGACCCTTCAGGAAGAGTTATGTTACTATCTTGCATTCCAACTCATCACATTTTTAGTCTCTCTTTCTAGGTGAGGGGTTGGGGAAGGAGAGTCTGATCTTGGTTTAACCATGAGTTTTCTGTGATGTCCAGCTCAATAATTAAATGATTCTATTCTGACATGGTTCAGGCTTTTTTTCCCCCCCCATTTACACGAAGTCTCACTCTGTCACCCTAGGTAGAGTGCCGTCATGTCATATCTCATCACAACACCTGGCTATTTTTTAGAAATAGGGTCTTGCTCTTGCTCAGGCTAGTCTCCAACTTCTGAGCTCAAGTAATCCATCTGCCTGAGCCTCTTAGAGTAAGTACTAGGGTTACAGGTATGAGCCACTGTGCCCAGCTATGCTTCTGACTCTTAATTTCCACCTTAGTGCAGTCATCTCTGGGCATAGCCTTTGCCCTTTTGTTCTGGCCATCCAGCAGCCATTCATCTTTCTGGTAACTGCTCCATCATTTTGTCTTAGAAGATTATGCCTTGTTCAAGTACAGTCTGATGTGCTGCTCTCCCCCAGCTTTGGGGGAGGCACACGACCAATGCTAAGTCAATCTGAAACTTTGTCCCGGGAATATGGGTCCTGAGGGGAACAAAGGCAGTAAATGAACAGAGCTGATTTATTTCAACAGAGGCCTAAAAATGCACCCTGCTAGTGCCTGATACATAGATTCCTAAAGCTAGCGTGGTTTTGTCCTTCCTGCTCCAATTTTTCAGCTTTCCCTTAAAGTCCAAGAGCAACCTCCTATCTTTACAATAAATTCCTTTTTCTATTCAGGCTAGTTAGTTTCTGTTCTTGTTTAAAAAACCCTAATATATTTCCGTGTGGCATTCACATTTCCCTGTCACACGTTCCAAATCCATCCTGTGAAATACTACTAGACTGAGCTTCCTAAAACAAAGAGTTAGCTTTGATCATTCGTCCAATACACACATTAAGTACGATTATTAATTCACCTTATTTATTAAACATCTATTACAAGGCATGGTTATATTTATCTGAAATATAGTGGTGCTCCAAACAGACAAGGTAAATCAGATGACACACAGGAAGCAAATAAATAAGGAAGATAACTTCAGATTGTGCTAGGTGCCATGATGGAAATAAACACAGTCCGTGGGCGGGTGCAGTACTGAAAGGAGATGGTTGGAAAATGCCTTGCTGTAACATTTTGGTGAAAACCTATGATCTTAATGAAAAGGGCCAGCTTTGATTCTGTTTAAAAACTAATAAATGTAATGATTTTCCATTAATCTAAAGCACAAAATTTTGAAAACATGAACTCCTAGTCTCTATAAAATCTGATTTCTAAAAATGTTTTAAATTTTCTCTCCCCTATACCCCCTTTAATGACTCCCTACTTCAGACACTTTGCTTCTAAGACATAACCTGTATATCTTACTTCTTCCATTATCCAATCTGGAATGTCCTAAAACCCTCTCCCTAGTGCACTACTTACATGAACATTAATCACCTTTTAAAGCTCAAGCAGCAACTCCTCCCTGAAACCTTCTGTTATGGGGCTGAATTGTCTCTCCTCACCCCTCCCACCTCAGAATGTAATTATATTTGGAGATGAGGTCTCTAAAGAGGTGACTAAGTTAAAAGGAGGTCTTTAGGGTCCAATATAACTGGTGTCCTTGTAAGAAAAGGAAGATTAGGACAAAGACAAGCACAGAGAAGAATCCCGTGAAGACAGTCATCTACAAATTGAGGAGAGGCCTCGGAATAAACCAACCCTGCCGACACCTTTATCTTGGGTTTCTAGCCTCTAGAACTGTGAGAAAAGAAATTTCTGCTGTTCAAGCTACCCAGTTTGCCATGCTTAGTTACAGCAGCCCAAGCAAACTAATATCCCTTCCTTGACTACCTCAGGTTATGAGCAAACACCTCCTTTCAACTCCTGTATTATGCAGAGCCAACATCATTTATATTATGTTTATTTGTTGCCTTATTTATTTAAGGACTATCAGTCACTATCCTTTGGCCCTCTTCACAATGCCCAACATGGCATACTGCACAATAAATATTTGTTGATTTCTCTGTACTCTGCACTTCAGTTAAATGCAGGAATGAAAATTATGTGTTTTCTTTTTCTAAAGTAAGCTGATCACATTACTGCCCTCCTTTAGAATACGCTATCAATTTTTCCATTACTTTCTAAATAAAATTCAAACTGTGGACTGGCATATAAGACTTCACACTCCAGCTGCAATTCATCTCTCCACCCTTACTGGACACTCCTTACCAACCACCCTACAAACCTGCACATCCAGTTTCTGCCACCTAGAAATTATCTTTCTTACTTCTCCTTTACTTGGCTAACTTGTATAGAAAGATGCAGTTCAAACACAACTGCCTCTACAAAGCTTCTGCAATTTGCCCCTCAGTCCTCTAAGCTACTGCACTACTTCATGTCTCTGTAATTATGCCCCGACTATTTCATTTGATCTGCCTTTACCTCTATCTCCCTCATGAAACTTCCTAAAAGGAAGAGCTCTGACTTCACCTGTGTATCCCTAATGATGAGCATAAGGCTTGGAAGGTATCCACTGGGCAAAGAGAGGAATCACTCAACTTCAGGTTTAAGACCTGGACTTGTTCACCTTTATTTCTCCAGAATCTATTACAAAGCTCAACATGTGGCAGTTTTCTTTCCTTTTTTTTTTTTATGGCATCTTGTAGCTTTAATCACTACTGGATAACTCCCAAATCTGTACCTCTGCTTACACTTCTTTAGAGTCCAGCCTCTCAGGGCCTGCTAAATAGTTCCATCACAGGATATCCCACCTGGACAGCATGGCACTTAGGATCCACTCCCTTTTGCTCCTACCTCCACCTCTGCTCCTCACCAGATTCTCTAGTTTGGTGTGCAGCCAGCCACATGAGGTCTCCTAAACCAGCAACCTCTAATCTTTCTTTAAAAGCTGATTTGACCTGTTGTCAAGCCTAGCCCTAGATTCTGTTATCCTCCCCACTGGCTTTGGGGAACAACTAAAATCTTCCCTTCAATTATCTCCTTCCCATCCAGGACTTCCTTGATAACTTAAAAGCCCTCTTTTGTTATTCTAATTTTTCCTTGTCAGTGTACACAGCTAATATTCTCTGCTATGTAACACTGTCAATTCCTCAGGAGCAGGGCCCTCAACCTCCATTTCTGCAGAATGACCTATACTCCATTTTCAATAAAGTGTTAAAAGAACAAATTAAACAAAAAGTTACTTTTAAGAAGATCAATGCCTCAAATTTCTACTTTAATAACAATATTTAGGGATACTTAAATTTAAATTCAATGAATGAGATTTACTTCGTCAAGCACTGGAGAAAAATTTTAAAACATAATTTGCAATGAGAACGCTTTCTAAAGTGGACTAACCCACTGTCTTCTTAAACAAGGTATAGAGAACTAACCATAGGCTCCTTAACTGATGACTCAGTGTCACCATCCTAAACAACCACCGATTTATTCTGTAACACACAGATGCCCTCAGATGCCAGAGGTGAACAGAGCTGTTAGGTCTTGCATTAAAAATAAAACCCCAGGCTGTGCAAAGTCTGATTTCCCCCCCCGTCTCCCACTGTCAGGCAACCCCACTGGAATACCTGTCTAAGGACACCCCGCCTCCACATGCGCGGCTCATGTGGCGCTCTCCCGAGCCACACCGCCGGCTCATGGGGCGCTCTCCCGAGCCACACCGCCCTCGTGGTAACCCAGGATCAAGTGCCGGCGCCCGCGGGGCTGTCCCGTGATTAAAAGGTGTGATCTTTTGTGGATGGACTGCTGAGCGTGTTCCAGAACGGCCATGAAAAGATCACGAGGGGCTGCAGCCGGAGGCCAGCGCGAGGGGCTGCGTCTGGACCGCTGCCCTCCCCGACGCCTCGGCCGCGGATTTCAGACGCAGACGGGGGCTTTCTCCAGCGGGGACCCGTTAGGCGGCTGAGCATGGCGCTCCCGGTCGGCGGGGGGTGCCACCGCGCCGACTTGGAGACCAGGTCTTCACCGGCTCCGCGGAGAAACGAACGCACCGCGAGGTGCAGACGCCGCGGGCGGGGCCGGGCAGGGAGGAGACTGGGGGCCGGGAAGAGCTCCGGCGGGGCTGGGGCTGGGCCCGGGGCCGCCACGCGCCGGCTACCGGGCCGCAGCAGGTGCGGGGTCTCCCGCCACCCACCAGCTCCCGCGCACACGCTCGCAGCGCGAGCCGGAGGCTACCCGCCAGCCTCCCGCCCAGCGCGGGAGCGCGCGCCCTCAACAGCTCCGCGCGATGGCCGCGCGCCCGGGCCGACGCGTCCGCTAGCCCGGGGGCAGCCGAGCCGGGGCCAGGAAAGAAGCCAGTGAGGGAACGGAGCATGCGCAGTGGCGAGGGCGAGGCCGACTGCGGACACGGGGCATGCGCAGTGTGAAGGCACAATCGGCTACGTGGGAGCACGGGGCATGCTCGGTGAGCGCCCAGGCCCGGCGCAAGCGCAGAAGCGGCCGGAGCCCGAAACCGGCTGGTGGAGAGAAAAAAGAGGAGAGAAATCACCTCAGAGTTACGTCAGGAAAGGCCGCGATTTGCGGGGAGGTTGTAGTCTCCCACAGGGCCCTGAAGTTCTCCTAAAGCGAGGAGTGTGACAGTTACTCACCGGTCTTCAACCCCGAGGCAGACGCTGGGCTCCTTTCCGCTCACACTCGGCTCGCGCACGCCGCAGCCGCTGCTGCCGCTGTGATTCCATCCATCTTGAATTTGACGTCATCCCACACCAGGGATGAGGTCATCGCAGGCAGCGCTCGTCACGTGCGCAGCGCTCTGATTGGCCGCTGGGCGCCGGGGGGCGGGGCGAGGGAGGTCCGCGGCGCCGGGGGCCGGGGAGGGCGGGCCTGCGGGGTGCGGCGCTTGCAGTGGCGGGCGTCCTGGGTCCCTGAGGGGAGGTCGGAGGCTGGGGGGCGCGCACCACGTGAGGAGGCGCGGAGGTCCCCTGAGGGCCCTGCCACCCGACCGGGTCCTGGGGTTGCCCGCGGTCGCCGCGGCCTGTCTCCGCGGTCCCGCCTTGAGCCCCGGCTCCCGCAGTGGGCGAGCGTGGAGCGCCACACGTCCCCACGGAGCCAAGACCTGTCCCGGGAGCCCAGGAGCGGCCCGGCGACGACTCCGCGCCGAGGACCGGGACAGCGGCGGTCCAAGTGCGGCGCACCTTCCCAGCGGTGGAGGGCGGCGCCGGGGCTCGGGACGCCGGAGGCCTCGTGGGACGGCCGCAGGATGCGCGGTGGCGGAGAGCCGCGCTGGAGACTTTCCATTTCCTCCCTCCCGAGCCGACGTGCTGGCGAGGACTGCGTGGCAGAGGACCCGGGTAAACAGCTGGGGCTTCCCCGCAGCCCAGGCGTAAACACACTGCCCCAGACACAGACCTCGTCGTGCGCGGGGCCGGGTGCAGTGGAGCGGCCCGCGGCGCTCGCCGATTACGTGGGGCCGGCACCCACTGGGGAGCTTTTAGGCTTTGGGTAGTTTCCTTCTGTGAGTATTACAGCTCCCATTTAGGAAAAAACTGGCTTCGCTTTCCATCACAACCAGAAAATATCAAATTGTAAGTCCCAGCTCTGCACAAAGGCTCTCTCGTTTGGACAAGCTAAACAGAACATCCTGATGTGTTCTCCAAAGTCAGAAGGAGATTGCCCTCTAAAGTGATAATGTTAGGACAGACACGTAAAAATTCCTGAATTGTAAGTCAGCTTTAATAATTGTCAAGTGTCTGTTAATATTCAAATAAATCGAATTTTTGAAAATTGGGTTTATGCACATGGCCGTAGGTAAGATAATTTATGAAATGTTTGGAGAATATGTGGAAGAAATAAATATTGCATTGAATTGTTAATTAAAAAGTTCTTCCCAGATTGACAGCTCTGTCAGGTGTTTGACTAATTTTAAGAGGACTCAGTCTTAAAGAGTCTTGCACCTAAAAATTTTCTCCTCCACTTTAAAGAATGTCTTTCTGTTTTGAACTGTATGTTGGTAAAACGCAAAGTGGCTTTGTACCTAAGGCAGAAGGCAATAGTCT
This sequence comes from Loris lydekkerianus, assembly GCA_963574355.1. NCBI lineage: Eukaryota > Metazoa > Chordata > Mammalia > Primates > Lorisidae > Loris > Loris lydekkerianus. Next base: position 51,080 of record CAUYPK010099918.1, on the reverse strand, counting down.
TTCCCAGGTGTGGAGCTTTGAGCCCCCTGTGATTAGCCTAGGTGAGTATATGCTGCTCTAATGATTTTATAGATGGGAAAACCAGTGAGTGGGAGCTACAGGGCAATAGCCATTGGTAGAAGCAGGTTTTCTGGCTCTCACTTCGCCGTACCCCATGTGGAAAGTTTTCCTCCACCAGTCACCCTTTCTAACTACCTGCTTACTTGGTTTTTCCCCAAGTGTCCAAGGGAGGATACACATGGGTGCCTCTGCTTTGAACCACAAGATCAGGCTTTGCCATCACTAGTCCACTGAAACTGACCCAATTGCCTGATCCTGCAGAAACCTTTCATCTTTTGGTTGACCTTTTTGATTTATGACATTACCAATTTCTTCTTCAACACTGATGGCTTAAGTTCCGCCTTGTTCCCTGATCTTCCACCTTTTCCCTGACTGCACCCTCTTGGTTTCCTGTGTTGGCTCCTTTGGCCCTGCCTGTGCTCACATTGAGTTTCCTGAGGGTTCTGACATTGGCTCTGTTGTCACCCCCTGTGCAGTCTCGGCCATCCCTGAGACTTTTGCCCATTTGCCTGAGCCAGGAACTTGGGCACCATTCTCTGTTCCTTGGTATTCGGCTTGTTTCCAAATCCTGTCTGTTCTGCCTCCTGAATGTTTCTCAGATAGTGTAACCACTTCTTCCCATCCCAGTTTCCTAACTGCTCCCACAGCCTTCAGGTTTTTCCCTTTTAACCCATCCTCACACTGCAGCCAAAATGATCTTTTTAAAAAGCAGAAGGTATTATGCCACTACCTTGCTTAAGTTTTTAATCTCTTTCCATTGCTCCAACCTGGAAGAGCCTGATGACTGCCCACCTCTCCCGTCTGGCTCTGCCTCACATAGACACACACACTGAACAAGTCTGGCTCTGTCTCTTGCCTCTGGGCTTCCAGAGTATCAGCTTCACCTGAGCTATTGCTCCCCCCTTCCTGTGTTAACTTGGTAATTTCACCTTGTTAACACCTGCTATCCTCAGGCATTTCACCAGCTCCCCACCTCCACCCCTGACTGGCACCTTCTTAGCCTGGTTCTGAGTTTGATGCTTCACTTGTGTCCCCATGGCACCTGTGTGTGTTTTGCTGCTGCCTGCCAGTCTCTGTTCTGCCTCTAGTGGGCTTGTTCCCTCAGCCTGCCCCGTCCTCCTAGAGCAGGCGTCCTCAAACTTTTTAAACAGGGGGCCAGTTCACTGTCCCTCGGACTATTGGAGGGCCGGACTATAGTTAAAAAAAAAAACAACAAAACTATGAACAAATTCCTATGCACACTGCACATATCTTATTTTGAAGTAAAAAAACAAAACGGGAACAAATACAATCACACTGCCTCATGTGGCCTGCGGGCGTAGTTTGAGGACCCCTGTCTTAGAGTATGGGGACTGTAGCAGGAGCTCAGAATATTTTTATCGGGTGTTATCTCTATTCTGAAGCATCCCAAACAGGATCACTACCACTATATACACACATATTTATACATTATTGGAAAAGCTGCCTGCCTTCTAAACAACAGCTGGACATTGTGGTGGATGCCTATAGACCCAGCTACTTTGGAGGCTAAGGCAAGAAGATCGCTTGAACCCAAGCATTTGAGTTATGATGCCACAGCACTCTACTGAGGGCAACAAAGGGAGACTCTGTGAAACAAAAAAAAGCTGCCTTCTTGTTTGAGATCATCACGGGGTAAACCTCAGCAAGCTCACAGCCTAACTTCCTACTGGTGTCTGTCTTCCCTTAAACCTGTTTTTCCTTGTCCCTGTCCTACTTGGTTAAAGGGCCGTCTGCCTTATTGGCCACGCCAGGAATCTGATGGTTATTTATCTCTTAATTACCACATTCAACCCTTGCTAAGTTCTGTCAACTTCTTAAAAGCCTGTTACATTTGTCCTCACCAGCCTTGCTGCTGCTATCTCTGGTCTCCAGCATCTCTGCCATATCTGTGACCATTCAACCATATTCTTGCATCAGTTTTGCTTCCTTCTCTTCCCAGTCTAATCTGTCTTCACTCAAATCCATTTTCTTTTTTTGTCTTAAGACAAAAGAGTCTTAAGCTGTTGCCTTGGGTAGAGTGCAGTGATGTCACAGCTCACAGCAACCTCAAACTCTTGGGCTTAGCGATTCTCTTGCCTCAGCCTCCCAAGTAGTTGAGACTGTAGGCACCCACCACAGTGCCCGGCTATTTTTTGTTGTTGCAGTTGTCATTGTTTTACCTGGCCCCGGCCAGGTTCAACCCCACCACCGTCAGTGTGTGTGACTGATGCCCTGCTGGCTGAGCTATGGGTGCCACCCAAATCCATCTTTCTTGGGGCAAGTCAGATCAACTTGCTCTCCCGGGGGATTCCGGCTGTCTGCAGCCACAGCGCCAGGCAGGGCCTACCAAGTGCTGTCCTGGTAACTTTGCCCTCTGCCTGCCTCCTCCTGCTGCTCCTTGCTGCTTTCACCAACTCCTCTGCCACCCCCACCAGGGTGCCCTTCTCATGTTCAGTCTCCATGGCGAATATGATTTTCCAGTGTTGGAACAAAGCAGCCTCCCTGTGCGCTTCAGTTATGCCTCCACAACATCCATTCCAGCTATTCCTGGCTGTGCAAAGCCGGGTTCCCTACTAGTTTGCGTGCTCCTTTGGCAGGGACCACATGCAATACTGTGTATCCCCGGGAGTTTGGGGTCTGTGGTTAGAGCCGTGTCCTGGGCCATCTGCCCCCGGTGGCTAGTTTTCCCCAGAAACTTTTTCTGGATTGTGAATTTTTGGATTCAGTGGTACTAGTAATCCTATAACTCTGTTTGCATTTCTTATACCAAACACTGCTCTTTCATAAATCAAGGGAGAGAACTCTATATGGAGTTTAAAACAAAACCTCTGCATATTTGGAAGTGGGAAGGTTTAATCAGCTGTGATTCTCTTAACCATCATTTCATCTGGAACGTGTATATCTGTCCAAATTCAGCCAACCTGTGTGTTGGGTAGTTGTCTCTTTAAAAAATTAGTATCCATTTCCTAAGGCCGCTGTAACAAATGACCAAAAACTTGGTGGCGTAACACAACAGAAGTTTATTCTTTCACAGTTCTGTACGCCAGAAGTCTAAGATGAGTATCACTGGGCTGAAATCAAAGCGTCTGCAGGGCTGTGCTTCCTTTGGACGGTGTAGAGAAAACCCATTGCTTGCCTCTTCGGCCTCTGGTGGCTGCTGCCATTCCTGGGCTGTGTCTGCCTTTCTCACATTTCTGCCTCTGTGGTCATGTGGCCTCTTTCTGTCAAATCTCCCTGTGTCTCCTTCTGGTAAGGACATTTGGGAAGGCATTCAGGGCCAAATCAGATAATCCAAGATAAGCTCTCCATCTCTAGACCTTGAACTAAATTACATTTGCAAAGACACTTTTTCCACGTAAGGTAACATTACAGGTTTCAGGGATTAGGACCTGACATCTTCAGAGGTCACTATTTTGCCAACTGTGGATAAGAACAACATGCTGTATACATGTAGTCATGCGGGGAGTCTTTGAAAGGTATATGGCTCCAAAAAAAGGAAAGAGAAGGGAATGGGAAGAGGGGACGTGAAGAAGGTAGTAAATGTTATTTTGCCATGTAAATGGTTAGTGGGCCTCAGTGCTCAGTAGGCTCAGAGATGGGGTTCCCTGGTCGTAGTGCTAATGCTCTTGAGCGTGACTGAAGTTGGGTCGGGCCAAGTGTTGATCCCACCGGATTTCCATAACTGAGAAGCCCTGTCTTTGAACATACCATAACAGAAAAGGGGTGCTCAATGTAAGGATCTCCCCAGCAGGCAGCATTAATTCCTACTGTGCTCTTCTCTGAAGGGCCTGAGTGCCTCATCCTCTCTTTTCACCACCCACCCTTGTACTTATCACCTTAGAGACCAGAAGCCTGAAGATCCCTCCATTTCGCAAAGGATGCATCTCCATACCAGAGTCTAGCAATGCTTTTGCCTTAAGATTGGTAGAAGACTTGTGTATGTGTGTGACAACAGTAGTAATTCAGGCTATTTGATGATAAACTGTGTACTAGAAGAAAATGGGTTTGCGTGGAATTTCTTAGGCGTTATTCCTTAAGTTACTGTCATGAAAGGAGCTGAAGAACACAATTGCTTCTAAATCTGCACCAAGGGATTGCTTTGGGAAAGAAGATGGATGCCACATCCCCAGGGCTGTGGGCGAATGAAGGATGACAGCTTCCTTTGCCAAGTGTCTGCTGTGTGTCCTCAACTGTCATGTCAACTGTACTGCCTCCCTGCATTTTAGGAATAATGATCCCCATTTTACACACCTGGAAAGTAAGGCTTGTATAGGCCAGGAAGTGGGAGTCAGAACCCTCTGAGGGCAGCAGATAAATGCAGCTGCTCTGGCTTATAGCCTGTAGCTCAGAGGCTAGGGTGCCGGCCACATGCGCTAGGACTGGAGGGTTTGAACCCGGCCTGGGGCCTGCCAAACAACGCCAACTACAAAAAAAAAAAAAAAAAATAGCCAGGTATTGTGCAGGTACCTGCCATCCCAGCTACTTGGGAGATTGAGGCAAGAGAATCAGAATCACTTAAGCCCAAGAATTTGAGGTTGCTGTGAGCTGTGATGCCACTGCACTCTACCGAGGGCGACATAGTAAGACTCTGTCTCAAAAAAAAAAAAAATTTTCTCTGCATTTATTTCAGCTGTGTATGGTAGAATTTGTTAACTGGTCAGCGCTTTATCAAATGGAGAAAGGTGAGTGTAACTGGCAGCAAGCTGGAAGGAAGTGGGGGATTCATGCTCCAAGGCCTGTGTGGTCAGGGAATTAGCAGAAGGGCTGTTTATGCTATGAAGAGTGAGGTGTGTGCGGACAGATCAATCTCTTTACTGTCCCTTTCTTGTCCCCCTGCCTTTGTCATCATTCATGTGGACATGAACTGTGGATACAAGTGGTTAAGTGCTGTGAGACACATTGTGCTCAGGGTTGTGAGGCACACAGATCCAGTGGCCAGGGGCTGGAGACCAGGGTGTCAGGCTCTTGTCCTGGCAGTGCATAGAGCTCCCTGGGTGGGGCCCCAAGACAAGCTCTGGAACCCATTGGTAACGCCCTCCCCATGCAATGGCCACAAATAAAGGAGAACCAGCTTCGTCCTTGACAAAGGCTGTGCTGACTCCTGGCTGAGCAGATGCTGGCCATTGCTGCTCTCAAGTCACAGTCAGAGACATCAGATAGTGGGAGAAAACGATGAACTCACCAGAGGGCACTTGTCTGGGTGGCCTTTTCCAAACAGTGGGTTAGGCTGTGCACCGTACGAGGCCAGGGTGCTGTGGAGCACGGCTGTTCAGTTCAGAGGTTAGACCATATGGGCTGCTTTGCACATGAGCAGATGGGTAAAAATGCTGACTGAATCATCTGAGCCCAAAGCTCCTTTTAACAAACAGACGTTTGAGTAGTTTCTTGGGCTTTTTATTCTTGTTTTTGTTTTTAAATCTTGGAAACTTTAGAGCTTTGGTCAGTCAGCCTTGCTGACTCTGGTCCAGAATATGAGTTGCCTTACTGAGAAAAGAAATATGACTGTGCATTTAACTTTGAATTAAATTTCTTATTGTACTTAATATTTTTAAAATGTATTTTTGTGTTTGGCATGCTTATGCTATAAATTTGATACATCTAAATGCATTAATAAATATGTTCCCTCAAATTGGGATTAATGCATCAACTTTAGAACTAGACTTGATAAAACATTATAGGACTTGTACCTGGAAGTTTACTTATTGTCATAAAATCTGGGTCAAATGATTTACTCTGCTTTCTCCATTAGAGAGCAGCCTTTCTTCCCTCCCTACCTCCCTTTTAAATGTGACTCAATTTATTTGGAACCCTTTCTGGTTCTCCAATATCTGTGAAATTACTGCTTCTAAAAATAGATGCTCAGTTCCTTTATGCTTTATTTATTTCTGAGGGAGACCAATTATTGTTAGAGTCGCAGCACTAAGAAAATTGTTAAGTGGTGAAGATTAGGGATCAAGAACCACAATGAAGTCATCTGAGGTTTTACAAAGTCTGCGTATTTAACTCATTTTACATATTGTTGACTGTGGTAAGTCTGGGATTTTCAAATAATTCTTGAAATTTTGCCTTATAAAAATCAAGTAAATTTCAAAAATGAGAGGATTTGAGCACATGATAGGGCGGCAATGTTTGGATATTATTTCTAATGAAATCTCATTTCCTTTTCAGATTTCATTTTTCCCTTGCAATCCATGGATTGGAGTGATTGTTTGATTTCATTACGATGACATGGTTATCAAGATTGTATTGCTGCTATATTATCAGCAGTGTAACAACTATTCTAAAATTAAGCCCTGTGTTCTTTCTCCTGGGCTAGAAGTTAACTCATCAGAATTCTGTGTTAAAACTAAAATTCCACCCCCTTCCCCCCGTGCTGCAAGGAGGGACCATGTTGCTTTCACTGTCTCTTAGTGTCTAGCTTAGTGAATGGCCTATGCTGGAGTCAGGTATCAATCAAAAAAAGACAATTATGCTATGGCAAAAAAAATGTTTCGGGCGGTGCCTGTGGCTCAGAGGGGTAGGGCGCCGGCCCCATATGCCAGAGGTGGGGGGTTCAAACCTGGCCCCAGCCAAATGAAAATTGTTTCATCAGGTATAAACTAACCTTCAGAGTAGCATTGATCAGATAATGTTTTAATGGGATAAAATACATACAAAAATGTCAAAAGACCATAAATGAGCAAAAATGACACCACTGTTTTGTCATCACATATACAGAGGGTGCCAAAAAAATGTGTACACAACTTAAGAAAGGGAAATCCTACATTAAAATTGTGATACTCAATATATACCAATAACATTTGTTATCTCATATGCTGTATCTTGTATTTCTTGTACATTTGCAGAAGTCAAATGTGACTTGAGTATAACCATTTTCATACTTTTTTTTCCTTTTTAAAAATGTGTATATATATATTTGGGGGCACCCCTTGTATTATAAAAAAATAAAGAACCATGTTGAACTATTATAAAGAGTGTTGATTGAAACTAAAATGTGGTCAGGCCAGCCTGAGAACTGATATTAATTGTACCATAAATAAATGAGCTTCACTTGATGACGGGGCAGGAGTTTACTGGCCCCACCCTAGCCATCCAGAAGGCCTGGGCTGCCCTGTCACTGTAGCAGCACACGACAGCAGCCAGTGGCAGCCAGGGCTGAGATGAAGTACTGCTCCGACCCTGATGCTCACTCACCAATCTCATAACTATTTTTGGTAGTAGAAATCATCACTGAATTGTAGGAAGGATCCAAAAACTGACCACAGAGTTATAGTAATGGGGGTAAGGAGAACTGTAGATTCCCTGATAATCAAGAAATTCTAAATTACGTTTCAGAGTTTGGGATATGTTAATAACTCAGAGGACTTTACACAGGAAAGCTAGAACTCTGTAGGGGTTTTACAGTGCATAAGACCCACCTTACTGTTGTCCCTTGTTTAGGGCATGCCTCTGTGAGTGTAGTCTTGGCCTGTCTCCAAGGCAGGTGAGTTGGAAAACTCCAGCCTGTCTTTTAAAGATTTCTTTTCTGATCCAGCCACTGCAGCAGCACCCACCAGCACCTTGGGGCTGGGCAGGCCTCTCTGAAAACTGTGTTGGAATGTTGGTTTCCATCTCTGTTTCTCAGCTTGACTTGGAGATACCAGGCAGGTATGCAGCTGGCCCCAGGTCAGGGTGGCAGGGCTATTTGCACACTGAATGGGGTCTTCCTTTATAGAACATAGCTGAGAATTCCACTGCTTGCTTCCCTCTGGTCTTCTCCCCAACTCCAGGACAGTCACGCTAGTTATCTATCCTGGCCCCTTGCCATCAGGTAGACCTTGTGATCAACTGTAGCTTGTGGGGTATGAGCAAAGGTGACACTTGTCACCTACCAGTTGTCCATCAGCTTTATTCCTGGATTCGATGACCATGCGTCCAGCATGTGCCCCATGCTGGCGGCTCGCCCCGTGACCCAAGTAGCACAACAGGTCAGAGGCGTGCAGAGGAGGTTGGCTTCAAACCCAGTGTGCTAAGTCCCCTGGAAAGGCGTGTGCGTCCCATCTCCGTGTGCCCTGGAGCCTCCCCCATGTGTCAGGTCACCAGTGACCTCCGTGTGGTGAGAGCTGTGGTCATGTATTGGTCTTCGTTCATTCGTTTTTCTGTATGTCTTGTAAGATGCCCAGTATGACCCCACAGGATACTTCAAGTAAGCAAGCACAGTTCCCTGCCTTCTTGGGGCTTCCATTCTAGGGGAGGGAGAAAGAGAATAAATAGTACATGCAAAGGAGTAAATGGAAGGTTCTAGATGCCACAAGAAAAAGAGTGCAGTAGGACTGTACTTGTAAGTGTGGTGGTCAGGATGGTCTCTGCAACAGAGAGAGTATGGCAAAGACTCGAGGAAGAGAGTAGCAGGACAGGAAGTTGGGCAGGGCTGGACCGCTGTCAGGACTCGGGCTTTCACTCTGTGACAGGCAGGAGGGTTGGGGTTCTGAGCAGACGGGTTCCATGTGCATCCCTGCAGCTGCCATGCTCTACCTGGAAAGACTCATCTAGCTGTGGGCTTTGGACCCTGCTGGCCGTTGTCACGCACAAGCCCTCACTAGGCACCTTTCCTGGTCCCTGGCTCAGGGTTCCGCCACCATGTGGGTGTTTCACACATCTTCCCTGCTCGGCCGGCTCCTCGTCCCAGTCCTCCACACAGCTTCCCGGCTGTGCCGGCTCCTCGTCCCAGTCCTCCACACATCTTCCAGGCTGTGCGGCTCCTCATCTCAGCTGGAGGCCACTATTCCCCAGCATATTGTCTTTGGACTCTCTTCCTATGTCTTTTCATGCTATATTCCTGTTGTCCCTTTGTTTTAAATATCTACCTCTGATTCTCATTTAGGTCTTGTCTTGACTTTGCTCCTTTATTTCCCAGATGGGATCTTGCTGTGTTGTCCCAGCTGGTCTGGAACTCCTGGGCTCAAGCAATTCTTCTGCCTGCCTCGGTCTTCCGAGCAGCTGGAACTGCAGGCATGTGCCACTATGCCCAGCTCGACATCATTCCTGAACCCCAGATTAGTTCATCCAGCCACTTGGCATCTTTTCTTGGAAGTAGAGACAGGATCTTAAACTTGACCATCCAGAAAGAATTCTTGCCCTCCACCTTCCTTCAGACCCCATCACTCTGTCCACTTCCAGCCAGACTGTGTGGCTCTCTCTGGGCAGTAGAGCCACCACCACCTCTCAGTTGCCCCAGAAGTAAAGCTGAAGTCCTCTGAGCTCCTTTCTCCATCCTGCAAGCCCGTCTCTTCTCCCTCTAGATGCTGCTGCCCAGCAAGCCCATCTCTTCCCCCCTCCAGACGCTGCTGCCCAGCAAGCCCATCTCTTCTCCCTCCAGACCCTGCTGCCCAGCAAGCCCATCTTTTCTCCCTCTGGACGCTGCTGCATATCTTCCTGTCTCTACACCGCCACTCGTGTCTGAAGCACCAGCATCTCTTAAAGTAGCTTGTTCCTAGCTTCCTCATGCACCCTCCTATAAAATCATGTCCCTCCCTTTACTGAAAGCTTCCAGTAGCTGTTCATCGTGTGTGGAGTGAAATCCAAATGCCCTTCCCTGGTGGGGTCAATGCTGGAATGTGCCATCCAGATCTGGCTTTAGGAATAAAGACTTGTTCCCAGCTGCTGGCAGGTGGCCTCAGCCCCTTGGAGATGGGTGAAGAGAATGCCCTTGACCAAGGTCATGGCTCATCCTGGAGTCAGCAGCTGTGGGGCACCCCTTGTCCCAAGCCTCATCTTCCGAATCCCCACGGGGCTGGCCTTAATGCCCATTGAGGTGTATCTCAGCTCAAACCTGCCCCTTCTCTCCCCCTGCTTTCTTCCCTCCCACAAGTGCTGGGCCCCAGGAAAAGCCCTTAGCCTCCTGTGGGAAGTGTCCAGTCACTACGACCCCTGGGCTATCCCTTCCCCTGCCTGCTCTCCCTTAAGCCATGTTCTAGCCATGTTTCATGCGTGCCTCCCTGCTCTCTCCTCCAGCTGCAGCATCCTTCCTCCCTGTTCTTCTCAGGTCTAACTACTTATGGCACTTAGGTCTCATTCTGTCTCCGAACTGCTGTCATTAAAGTGCCTACCAATTCCTGATGTGTTATTGGGTATTAGTTCACTGACATTTGCCCCACCCACCTTCCAGTTTCATGGTGTATCCCTGGCCCGTGGAATACTGCCTGGACATAATAGGTGTTCTGGCAATGCTTATAGACCAAACAGGGATGTGGAAGGGAGCTTTGGAGGCAGGGGCTGGCATGGCAAAGGTGCAGGGCTCAGGTATGCCCTGGGCCTGGAGGTGTGGCGCCTGGCTGGAGCCCTGCAGCAGTGAAAGCTGAGGTGGGAGGGGACACCTCTGTGTATACATGTCCAGGCCTGGATTTCCCTTGGGTGACAAGGACTCAGTGTGGGGTTTACTATTACGAGAGACAGGTTCAGGTTTTGAGCCTGGGTGTTCAGTGCAAGGTCAAAGGAGAGGTAAGAGATCAGAAGCCCCAGGTCTTCTCCAGTGCTTGCCATGAAAGATCAAAAGAGCCTAAAAGGAGACAGTGATCATGGTAATGGCCAACGGCAGCCAAGGCAGACCTGTGAAGGCAGCCAAGGCAACGGCAGCCAAGGCAGCCAAGGCAATGGCAGCCAAGGGAGGTGCCTGTGACAACTCACAGGTTTGGGGCAGGGAAGCAGGTGTAACCCAGAGCCCAACCCTCAGAAAACTATGCAAGGGCAGGAGCACCAAGCCAAGGCCTACAAAAGGCAACAGCAGAATGGCGGCCAGGCAACCAGGCGGTGATGGAATTTAGAGTGCACAGGTAGGCAGGCAGGAGCCAGGTTCTGGAACCCTGGGACTCAGAGCTGGCTTATCAAGGGTGGCAGAGATCCTCCAGGAGCTTTGCCCTAGAAGGGGTACGTGGACTTAGCTGTGCGAAGCCCCCAGGCTGGCGAGTGGCATGTTGTGTCATGCTGATGACAGTGGCAATTAGCAGCCAGCCTGCGAGAGGGCAGGGGAAGGTGAGGTCACAATGGGTCTGGCTGGGCAGCAGGTGTTGCCAGGCAGCCTTCCCTGTGCCTCTTCTGCTGATTTTCCTCCCACTTAGTCTGGGGGTCTCTCTGGGAAGTGGCTGTGAAGGGCATGGCCGGATGCTCATGTGAAGTGAGCTTACATGGACACATCTTCACCCTGGTGGGCAGCCAGGGCCCAGGCGTCTGATGGTGCCCCTCTCCCAGGAGGCTTATTTTTACCATCAGATGCCTTATGGGCTCCTCTCTGGTCTGGATTATTGCTACCCAGACAGCTGTTCCCTAGGAGAGTCCTGATCAGGAGGAAAGTTAGGTCTGGGCATGAGGTCAGGTGAGACTCAGAGGAGGCAGCTCCACAAAGCACAGGAAATGGCAGAAGCAGCTTCATTCCTCATAGGTGCAGAGGAAGGGCAGCATGCCTCAGGCCAGCCTCAGGGACTTGGGCACTCAACCAGACTAGGAGGGCAGGGAGAGAGGGCCCCGGGCCAGACCCTTTGCTGGGGTCCAGGGCATTATCCAGTAAGTCAGTTTCCAGCAGGGAGTCCTAATTGGTTGGTTTGGAGCCAGCAGATAAGAGTTCCATGGATCATCCTACGACTGAGAAGGGGTGTGGGGTCTGTGAGATGAGTCAAGCAGGTTACCCCCAGCTGTCCCATAGGGTGGCAGGAAGGGGACCCCACGAGGCTGTGTATATGGCAGGTGTCGAGACCAACCACCTGGAGAAACCGGGAGCAAGACTGGAAACCAGGTGGTAGAGGTGGAGCCCAGCGTCTGCCGTGAAAGTCCTTCTTCCATTCGACGTGCATGGGGCAGTACGGAATGGTAGTGGTTTGCTAGGCTCCCCTGTGCCTCCACATTGCTGCCTGTTTTCTGCCCCAGGGCTTAGGACCATGCTTGTTACACCTGGGGGCACTCATGCTATGGTGAGTGTTTGGCCGCTGGATTGAGTAGGAAGTGGGCAGAGGGGAAGATGGGGACAGATGGGATGTGTGCAGATGGGGCAGTAGGACGGCGCTTGAGCTTGGCATGGGAGATGGGTCTAAGCTACAGCCCCATGGGCAGGACCGGGAGGGGTGGGCGTGTGGCTAGATGTGCAGAGAAGACCGCTGCTTCAGCCACATGTGCTGTGCAGCTGACACTAGGTGGGAGAGGCTGGGTGGGAGGAGGGCATTGGTGGAAGACACAGTGTCATGCCACAGCCACATCAAAACTGGAGTTTTTATGGCTCTGCATGGTGACTGGCACAGTGTCAGTGCTGAATGAATGGATTCACGTCTCCCCGGACACATCTGACTCACTTGCTGGTCGTCGTGTGTGCTGGGCAGGAGCCCCACCAGGAAACCACCACACCACAGCAAGGACGCTTCTGCCTGGTAGGCTCAGTTGCTTGCACACAGAAGGGCAATTACCGAGACAACGAATATTTTGAAGAAAGAAGGGAAGATTTGTTTGTGGCTAACGTCAACTGGGAGATGAGAAGCCTGCTTCAAACTTGTCTCCTAACAGGGTTAAGAGTATTTTAGAGGTGAAATGAATGATGCATGAAGTGGGTAAGCCTCACTGCGTGTTGGATGGAGTGCAGGCACACAGGCACAGTGAGAAATACACAGCACGTATGTGGCAGGAGCAAGACACGGCAGGCCCACTCCCGGGTGGAGGTTTAGTGGTTGGGGTAATAGTGACGGCCCTTTTGGTCTCACACGCATGCAGGGGCTGGGAAGCAGGTGGCTCCACTGTCCTTGGGTGGAGTCTGTGGCTGCTCAGCGTCTCTGATCAGGTGGTACGAGGCCTGTAGTTACCGTGCAGCTGCAGAGACGGACCACTATTTCTGAAAAACAATTCGAAAGGGAAGGGATCAGTGAAACAAAATTACAAAGTTCTGGCCAACAAATCTTACCAGCCTGGACATACCAATACAGGTAACGTCACTTAGTGCTTAAGGAAGGGGCTGAGGTCTCAAATCAAATTGCACCCTGCCAGGGACCACCTGTGGGACCTCCAGTGGTGACTTGACCATTCTGTGCCTTGGATTCTCCGTGGGTGGCTGGAGGGCAGAGTTAAAAGTGTAAAGTATGTGGACAGTGGGCGGGCGCCCGGCCCCCGGGAGGCACCCCAAAGAGGACTAGATATTGTGAAAGGTGTATGTTTAAGAATTTAAGTTTCCGGCTGAGCCGAACACTGATTCTTGTTCTTCAGGGCACTGCCTTGTTTTATGTCATTTAACTTCCGTTCATTTTCACAATGTTCCTTGTCTCTCCAAAGGAAGGGATGAGGTCTCAGTTGGAGCGATTACCTTGTTTCCATTCCATTCCTACAGGGTTTATATTAGTTTCCTGGGGCTGGTGTAACAGCTAGGTGGCTTAAATATCAGAATTTATTCTCTTACAATTTGAAAACCCAAAATCTAGGTGCAAGATTTTACAGGGCCACACCGCCTGTGAGGGTGCTGGGGGAGGACCCTTCTCACTGCTCCAGCTTCCGGCGGTAGCTGGCGATGCCTGGTGCTCCTTGGCTGTGCCAGCATCACCCTTGTCTCTGCACACGGCTTTCTTCCTTTGTTTCCCTGCATCCTCTCCTCTTGTAGGGTGAGCAGTCCCTGGATTTAGGGCTTACCCGACTCCAGTATGACCTCATCAGAACTTATTTACATCTGCGAGGACCCTGTTTCCAAACAAGAGCACATTCTCAGGGCAGAAGGCGTTTGCTGCCTTGGGCTTGCCCTCCTCAGCCCACTTGCACTGGGTCCTGCTGATGTCCAGATTTCCACAGGCTGTGATACTCACGCCTGCTTCTTTGATCTTGGCCTTTTTCCTTTGTTATTTTGTTTCCCTGCTAAAGATAAAAATAAATGAAAGTAATGATAAAATCACAGTTCATAACCTGAAGTGCCACAAGGATTAATGACAAAGTGACACCCTAGACATGCCCGTCAGGGAGCCGGGTGCCCACACGCCCTCTGCTCTTCCCCATGTTCCTGCTGTGGGGACACTTGCTTCTGTGGCTTCCTGTGCACCCGACCGCCTCCCCCGCTCTCCCCCACTGGCTATCTCAGTGATGTGTGCCATGCAGGAAGGCGGCCTGGCCTAAACAGAGCCCCCATAGACACTAGGGCCCCATGGACCCTGGTTGTGTGTGGAGCCTGTCCTGTGCATGGTGGCTGTTGAGCAGCATCCTTGGCCTCCACTCCCTAGATGCCAGTGACATCGACTCCTAGTTGCAACAGCCTAGCATAACTCCAGACTTTACCCTTTGTCTCCAGGGTGGGGAACAAAGTCGTCTTGAGTTGAGAAAAGCTGGCCTGGTGCACCTGATGGTGGGCTACAGGGGTTGGGAAGAGCCTGGGGGGGTTCCTGGTGAGCTCACGTTGGAAAGCTGCACAGACTGTACAGAGAAGACAAGGGCTTGGGAGAGGCTGGCAGAGGGAACGTGTGGGCAGGTGCCCTGGAGTATACGGCACACTGCTCCAACGGTGGTACCCAGCACGAGGTTTCAGCACTCTGGAACTGCTCTCCCCATTTCCCATGGGATCACTTGCTGCAGGGCCCCAGTTGCCTTCACTGCTATAAGAACCTGGTTATAACCAGCAAAATCTTGCCAACCCTGGGGGCCAGCATCAGGCAGGCGGCAGGTTCTGGGGGTTCTACACGTGCCAGTACGGTCACCACATTTTCCCTCCCACTCGGGAAAGCATATGGAGATGGAGCTCCGTGTCACCGTACTGAACCCTCCCCGGGATGCTGATGGCCCTCACAGCTGACCAACGTGTGCAGACTGCTGAATTTTTCACCTCAGGGGCCTTCATAGAGTAGCCGTGACCAAAATGTGTCTCACAGAGCCCCGGGTCCCCCAGGGCATCCTTAGAGGTGAGGTGATGAAAAATGAGCACCACCCTGTCAGCTCTACCCCCACCACCCACCAGCTGTAAGAGTGGGCCAGACAGACCCTTTGCTAAAGGAGGTGTGTCCACCCCCACCACCCACCGGTTGTAAGAGTGGGCCAGACAGACCCTTTGCTAAAGGGGGTGTGCAGGCAGCAAACGAGCCCATTCAGAGATGTCAGCACCAACAGGGGTCAGGGACGTGCAGGTTGAAATGACATGAGATGCCGCCACACGTTTATTAGAATGGCTCAACTAGAAATACAGTATCAGGCAGGAGTCAGCAGGGATGTAGAGCGGCTGGAATTCTCACATCAATGGTGGAAATGTGAAATGGTACAACCACTTACGCCTCATAGGGAACCTCCATGACCCAACAATTTCACTCAGATATTTACACATGAGAAAGGAAGATATAGCAGCTTCATCACCCACATGGAAGCAATCCAAAGGTCCCTTGACTGGGGCTTGGGTGAAGAACAGCACTGTGTAAACACGATGGAGCCCTACGGAGGATTAAACAATTCCTGATAGGAAAAAATGGATGCTCCCAAGAGCACATGCTCAGTGAGAGATGCCAGGGACTAGACACTGCATACCGTGTGACTATATTTATATGATGTTCTGGAAAAGGCAAAGCCTCAGGGACATGAATTGGGTGCTGAGGGTGTGATTGACAGCTAAGGGACAAGAGGGTGGTGGGAGTGTTCTGTGTTGTGGTCATGGTGGTGCATGACTGGCTACGTTTGTCAGCATGAATCAGACTGTATGTACATCTCACCTCGGTCAATCCATCTAAAGAGACAAAAACAAAAAACATGCAGACCCAACGTTCTGAGCTCACACGGCCCTGGGAGCTTCTGAAATTGTGCTTTGCTCCCCTGTAAAGCTCAAAGGATTACAATTTTAGAGGCATTCCTCTTGAATCTTTATTTTTGGGTTTTAGGTTTTTGGCATAACCCACGTGATCTCTTTATGAAGAAGCAATAAATCTCACTGTGACCTTGTGCTGGCTCCCTTCATGCAAGAATCAACCCTCCAGCTTTGTGCTGAGCCTTTAGTCCGGACACTTTATTTTCTACAGACGAAGATAAGGAAACAATATTTTTGGCGAGCATTGCTTGCAGAGACCTGTTTTCTTTGGAATATTTCTATAAACAGAAGTGTGAACAGTGAAATCAATCCCAATTTTTAGTGAATATTTTTGAAGTGAAAAGTCAAAACTTTGGTCAATGCTATGATGTGCATATGCCCTGAAATAAAATGTTGGTTTGAAAACTAGAGCCATTAGGAAGCCATGTTTAACACAGAGATGTCGGAACAGGGAAAACTTGAGACCATTGTGATTGTGAGGGGCTGGGGTCGGCGGCCTTTTCCTGTGCCATCCCTTGATGACTGCTCTATGCCCACACCCACCCTGTCCCTACTCCAAGACCGGCCCCTAGAGAAAGAACTGCCGCTCTGGTGAGTCCTGGGCACAGTTTGCCAGAGGGCAGGGTACCTGGCCCTGATGGTCATTGTGGGAGCCTTGGCTCTGCTCCTGGGGGAAGCCCATGCTGCTTGAGCCTGCTCTCTTGGCCAGGACCCCCTCCTACTGCCTTCCTGAGACTTCCTTGGGATCAGAGCCACACTGTTCTCTAGTCAGTCAGGAGACATGGTTCTGCCCTGGTCACCTCTATCTCCCTTCAGCCATACTTGACAAAGCTGAGTCCAAGCTGGGGTCTGGGAGGAAGAAGGCTCAGGTCAACTCCAGGCCTCAGCTGTGACCTCCAGACCAGCATTTGCTGGAGTACCCAGCATCTGGGGATGTGGCATTGAGAGCCGTGTCCAGCTGCCTTGCCCAGTGTGGCTTTGTTTCTTGAGCACTGCTCCCTCCTAAGCTAGCTTTCCAGAGACCTGTCCATCACACCACCTCCCTGCCACACTGCTCCACCCCAGGGGCCCTGGGGCCTCAGAGCGTGCCTGAGCCTCAAGGGAAGCTGATCTGCCACTGGAATGGACAGGAAACCCCGGCCACTGCCCATATGGAGTTCTGTGACAGTGGCTGTTCAGGGTGTTAGGCACAGGAAGAGCCCAGGGCCCCACCCCCCACCTGCCACGAGCTCTGTTCATCTGCTTTGGCATTTGCTATTTCCATCTCTGTCCACACCCCAGGTACACAATTTGGGATCACTTGAATGTCAGCACTGTTATAACCCTGACTCCTACGTACTTCAGAGCGCATCTTCTCAAAATAGGAGCATCTTTTACACATCAATGGGGCAAACTCTTGATGAGAGATTAGTAGACAGCTCAAGCTCATTGGCCCAGGGTCTCTTTCTTGTTCTGATTCTTCCACAAGTCATGTCTTGTTGCTGCCTCCCTCTTCTGAGTCTGCTCTAATTCCCTGTTCTGTACCTCTAGTCTTGTCTATCAGACAGCCGCCCCCACCTCCTGCCTGTAACCCCGCAGAACCACCCTGTACTATCGTGCAGTCTGTGCACTGCGCAAAAGCTCCAGGTGAAGGGAGCAGCTCCTGCTGTGCTCACAGGTTGGAGGCTCACGGAGCTGCGTTTTCCCTCAGCAGGGACTTCTAACCCACACGAAGGTACATAGAGGCCAGGAGCGGCCAGTAGATAAAGGTGTCTTAGAAGGCAGGAGTGATCCGTGGTGTCCAATGCCATACAGTCAAAAAAGAGGCAGACTGAGATTTGAGCATTTGGCAACAAGCTGTCCTCTGTGACTTAGAAATGCATTTTAATGGAGCAGTGGAGGTGACAGCCTCATTGAAGTTGGTTCAAGAACTTGAAGGAATTAGGACATCAAGAAAGTATGTCTGTGTGTGGGGGTGTGTGCAGTGGCTTCTTACGATTTCATGTTGCCTCAGGTCCATTTGAAAGTGAACTGGACTCTCTCACCAGAAGCCGGGCTGGGCCAGCCCCGACTTGGCTCCAGTCCTCCTCCCAATTCCTTCAGGTGGTGGGTCCAGACACCTGCCTTACACCACCCCCTCCTGCCCTTCCCCACCTCCTACAGAATAGCTGGTGCCACCTCATCCCTCTTGTTCCTCATCCCATACCGCACAGGGACTGCACAGATCTGCTGCAGGGACCCTCCCAACCCACCAGTTAGAGCTGCCTGTGGGGGGGTAACTGCCCTGGCCCCCAGGGAAGGGGTTTGCCCCTATGTCTGTCTCGTCCCCTATGCCCATCCCCTGCTGGCTGGGTGCTGTGTCCCTGATGGCTGCTCCTTCCCCTGGCCCTGCGAGGCTGCTGCCCTCCCCCCTGTCTTGGAGAGCTGCCTCCTCTGTGTCTCACCTTCACTACTTCCCTGGGCAGGGCTAGAATTTATAGCCACTCTCCAGAGAGAGACCTTAGACCAAATTAGAAAGAACTGATATTTATAAAACCCTGAGTGTGTCTGTAGTAGGTGTGTGGTGTGTGGGCACGTCTTACATATGTTGAAATCTTAACCCTCAGTGAGCCACCCAGTCCTTGGCGCTTTGTTAAAGCCCAAGATGGACTGAGACAGGGCATTCCCATTGCTACATGACGTTTTGAGATAAGAATTCAGTTATTTATTGATTTATTTTTTGAAACACAGTCTTACTCTGTTGCCCAGGCTAGAGTGCCAAGGGAACAATCCCAAACTCTCGGGCTTAAGTGTTCCTCCAGCCTCAGCCGGCTGAGTAGCTAGGAGTGCAGGCGCCCGCGCCCCCCCCCCCATTTTCTATTTTTAGTAGAGATAGGGTCTCACTCCTGCTCAGGCTGGTCTCTAACTCCTGAGCTCCAGTGGTCCTCCCACCTCAGCCTCCCAGAGTGGATTAGGGGGGTTAGCCAATGTGCCCAGCTGGAGTTCAGATATTTTGATAAAATGCACGTAGTATGTGGATCACAGACCTTCCAGCCCCAACCCTTTCTCCACTCTTGCGTTAGCTGAGAGTGCTGGCTGACGGATTCTGACACACGGCTGCTGGTCCTGCTGTGCTCTGCAGAGTGGGACACCCCTGCTGACATCACCTGCACTCACCTGCCTCAGGTGCGCCAGCGTTCCGTGCTCGCCTGTGGGAGCAGCGGTGCTGGCTCCCTCGCTTGGCTTTATTCATCCTTAAATGTCTTTTACCATTTTAGCCAGGAAGGCTTAAAAAAACCCTTTTTCACATAATTATGTGAACTCGGAAGAGCCAGCAGTGTTACCCATTGTCACCAAAGCCCAGCTGGTATTTTTATTCTTTGCCCAAATTGACTATCCCCTTTCTTTCCTGCCCTGAATGCACCTTACAATTTCTACTTTTTCAGGTCAAGCTGTTCTTTAATCAACTAGAAAGTACAGGACACTCATATTTCTTAGTCTCTTCCAAAC
Source organism: Loris lydekkerianus (assembly GCA_963574355.1). Lineage (NCBI taxonomy): Eukaryota > Metazoa > Chordata > Mammalia > Primates > Lorisidae > Loris > Loris lydekkerianus. Next base: position 31,783 of record CAUYPK010099918.1, on the reverse strand, counting down.
CAGTAGATAGAGAAAGGAAGTTTTTTTTTTAAGTATGCATAAATTTGTTTAATTTTCAGAAGCGCAGAGGAAAGCCACCTCCTGCAGCTCCTGGTACTGCTTGTGTTTCACGAAGTAGTAATTTGCAGATGGCTGAGGAGCACAGCACTGTCTCAGTGAAGTTGGAACCTGCGTGTCTTGGCCGTGACTGCTACTGGGTGGTAACCGGGCATTTGATGAGTGGGGTCGGGTGTGGGTCCCTCTGGGAGAAGGGCTCTGGTGGACCCCACAGAGTCAGTCAGCAAGTTAGTTTCTCTAACATGAACTCCACATTCCTCGTGGTTCCCAGTAAATAGTCATGGGGCTTCAGACATAGCAAGGAATGTTGAGATTGCTTCCGACTGATGATGAATGCAGCTCCCAGACTCCGGGGACAGCTCCAGAATCGGAACGCAGACCCTCTAATGCCCAAGCTTTGAGCTCCAAGGGTAGGAAAGCCGGGGAGGATGTTGCCTTTCTCCAGTCCTCTCCTGTCCCGGGGGAGACACTCAGGGCCTCCCCTGGGGGTGAACTGGGTGTCAGAAGATGGGTTGTCGAGTGTCCAGGAGTGGACGGGACCCTGTCCTGCCAAGTTCTTCATCTCCATGCAGACGCAGGTCCTGGTGCCACCTGTCCCTGAGGTTGTGGGAGGCAGAACACCCTCCCTTACCTTACACCCGGCTGTCTGTTTCTTTCTAATGCACAGAGGTTGCCAGGCTTTGATTCCAGGTCCCCAGGCTGGGCTGGGTTAGCTGTGTCCCTAATCCTGACAGCTTGGATGGTCATATCTTGGCTGGCCTTGCATAAGAAACACAACAAGAGCTGGCCTCACTTCCTGGACCTGGCAGATTAGTGAGCTTATCTCAGGATCAGGGGCCCGGAATGGGGGCATCTGCATTCCTCTAAGAAAATAACACATTCCCTAAAATTGGTCCATTTGCTTTTGCAGAAGCAATGAAAGCCCGGTGGTGGAATGCACTCACCTTTGAGGCAGGGAAGCTTTGCTTATTACAACTTCCGGGAACCAGCCATTTGAAATAGGTGTCCATGTTACCCTGCTCTGGTGAAACAGAGACAAATAGAAGGAAAGTTCTGGGGCAGCACCTGTGGAGTAGGGCGCCGCCACCTATACCGGAGGTGGCAGGTTCAAACCTGGCCCCTGCCAAAACTGCAAAAAAAAAAAAAGCAAAAGAAAAAAGAAATGTTCTGCAGAAATACTGAAGTGTGATTCCTTTCAATTAGTAACATAGTCTTAATAGAACCCAGTGGTGGGAGTCAGACCTTGAGGGGTATTAGAGGCTGAAGTTTTCACCCCCCCCCCCCAGCTCATGTTAAATTCTGGAGTTTTTTAGATGGAGTCTCACCCTGGGTAGAGTGCTGTGGCATCATCATACCTCATAGCAACCTCAAACTCTCAGACTTAAGGGATCCTCCTGTCTCAGCCTCTGAAGTAGCTGGGACTACAGGTGACCACCACAACACTCAACTAGTTTGGGATCTCACTCTTGCTCAGGTGGTCTCAAACTCATAAGCTCAAGCTATCTGCCCATCTTGGCAACCCAGAGTTCTAGGATTACGGGTGTGGGTCACCGTGCCCTGCCATGTTAAATTCTTAACCCCTAATACCTCTAACTGTGACTACATTTGGAGACAAGGTCTTTGAAGGGGTGATTAAATTAAATGATGTCATTAGGGTGGGGTCGAATTAAATCTGATGGTGTCCTTATGGAAAGCAGAGATGAGGACACAGGCCCAGAGGGAAGACTCCTGTGGGCACAGGGAGAGACAGTGGTCTGTACCCCACAAAGAGTGGCCTCAGAGGAAACCAACCCAGCTAGGGCTGTGAGAAAACAAATGACATTTTAAGCCACCTGGGCTGTGGTATCTTGTTCTGGAAGCGCTGATAATTAATACAAAGGTGAAACAATCAGAAGTGGTGCTGCAAACCCGGAGCCCAGGGTCAGGGTGGAGGTTGCCTGCACTCCATGCAAGCTAATAAATACCCAGTCATTACCGATTGTTTAGCAGATGGGACCACAGTTGCAGAACTTGCTCTTATTTTTACCAACATCCTCAGGTATCTAGGAAACAAAAATATCACCACCAGCAACAACTCTGACTCTCTTCACTTGCTAACTACGGAGCAGAGGAGGAGAATTTCAGTGATGACTGCCTATAAAAACTTCCTTTTGAATGTGATAAAAAAGACCTGTGGTAGAGATTGTTGCTGCCCATCCTACACTTCCCTTTATTCTTAGCGAGGAGAGCTCCAGTTTTATTCGGAGTAGTTAACGTGGCCAGCTAAAGACTGCCTTTCCCAGCCTCTTGTTTTTCTTGGCCCTCATATGTTCTGCCAAAGAGGTGTCCATGGACAAGTGTTAGGAGAATTCCAAGAAGTCTTCTCAGGGGGAAGGGTGCCTTTCCTTCATCCCTGTACTTCTCTCTTTCTGTTCCTGGAATTTAAACATCATGGCTGGAGCTCCCACAGCCATCTTGTTGCACTTGGTGACCCTAGAAAGAGAACCTCCATATGGCAGAACAGAAAAACAGAAGCAGTCTGGGGTTTGAAGCTGCCATATCTGCCCTGGAATGCCAGACTTGTTTTATGAGTGAGAATCAAACCTTTCTGCATTTATGCCACTATTATCCAAACTCTGCTGTGTCAAGCTGAACCAAATTCCAACATTTTTCATGGTTCAAGATGGATGAAGCCACCATAGTCCAAAAAGATTTTTTTAAAAAGTACACAAGTGTACATTTGGTGTCCAGAAATTCCTCCCTCCTTTCTGGCCCTGGAAAGTGTAAGAACCACAGATTCTTACACCCTCTGAGTGCACCAGACCCAGATTCTTGGGTTTGGTGCATTCAGATAAATGAAGTGTCCGCCTTGTTCCCAGGTGTACGACTCAGCCCACAGTGAGAGAGAGCCCTGAATGTGCTCGTCTGTCAGCAGCTCCGAGGCCCCGCATTGCCACGCACACACAGCGCCTGGGAAACCTAGGCAGCCACACACCTCCTGAGACAGTAGAGAGCTGCTGTTGGCCTGTGCTGCAGGCTGTTTCCTTTTTTGTGTGTGTAGGGGGGGTTCTTAAGCTCAATCTTAACTCATGTGAGCACTTCTGTGTGCTTTCTCTATAAAATGAGTGACTTTGGAGCTTGGCAGAAGGGAGAAGTGGGTGAAGGAAAGGTGAGAACCGGGTAAGGGCAGACCCGGTGGTCCAGGGTCCAGGGCTCAGGGCCTGAGTGTGGGCTGCCCACCACGTAGGCAGATGGACGCTGGTGAGGGACTGGGGCCAGGGGATACCCAGAAGATGCCCCTGAGGCAGCAGTGTTGCTGCCTGTGGTCAGAGCAGAGACTCACTGCAGGCAAAAATTGGGAGTCTGGTCTAGTTACAAATGGGCTCGTGGCCTCAGATAAGGGGGGCAGAGAGAGGAGGCCAATGGGCGTGTAGTAACCAGTGGCTGATGGAAGGTGTTTGTGCTTGGACTGTGTGATCTGTTTCAAAACACTGAGCTGACTGGCAGCAGCTGGGCCCTCCCTCCTGCTTACACAGGGGTGGACATTCCTACGGGTGCTGTGGGGACCTGAGGCTGCAGCTGGGCCCTCCTGCTCATGCAGGAGTGGACGTTCCCATGGGTGCTGTGGGGACCTGAGGCTGCTCAGCCCAGTAGCTGCTGACTGACTGAAGCTGGGCCCTCCCTCCTGCTCACACAGGGGTGGACATTCCTACGGGTGCTGTGGGGACCTGAGGCTGCTCAGCCCAGTGGCTTCCAGGGGCTGTTTAGGTTTGGCCCAGGCCCCGGGGGAAGGGATTTGAGAGATGTGGTCCTAGGAGGTAGTCCCTGGTTCTAGTCTTTTTGGTGGGAGGTCCCTGCACTGGTCGAGGCTTAGCTCTGGTGAGGGGCTGACTCCACCCCTGGCAGTCCCAGAATCCCCCTCCATGTCCAGTGCATGATGAAGCAGACCCCACCGCCTCACCTTGTGCTGACCCACATGGGGGCTCAGCAGAGCACCTGTGGCGCCCATGGCCTGGGGGGCTCAGGGAGCACCTGCCTGAGCTCTGGTCTCTGCTCCTGAGCTCTGGTCTCTGCTCCTGTGCTCTCTCCTGTTCTACCAGAGAACTGGTCTTCAGCTTGAAGCTCACTTTTAAACATCGGACATAGAGTTCCACAGTGGTTAGATGTCACTGGCTTGTACAACTTGAAGATTAGTTAAAAACTTTGTGCCCCGCTTATTATAGTTGATTCCATCAATTCTCCTGAACAGGATGAAGGCCAGAACCCCTCTGCTGTGGAGAAGTGCCTCTGGGCACGGTTCTTGGTCTCATCCTGGCTGTGGATCAGGATCTCCTGGGGAGCCTTCCCCTACCGGATGCCCTGCTGTACCCAGCCTACACGGAGGGTGACATAGGGCACAGCAGGCCAGGAGAGTGCACTGGTTGGAAGCCTGCCCTCTGGAGGGCCCAGATATACTGACGGCACCTGTGCTTCCACTCCATGGGCCGGGGGCAATGACGGGGTCGTCAAGGCCAGCAGCCTTGGGCACACCCTGGCTTGAGCTGCAGGGTTCTCACGAGCACCCCAGGTTGACAGCAGCCCCTTACAGGCTCTGTGGGCAGAAGGTGAGAGTGTTGGTGGCCTTGCAGGGTGTCAGGCAGAGACCATCCTGCCATCTCTTCTGGGCAGACAGTAAGGTCTGAAGCTGCCCAGGTTGCCTCTGCCTCTAGCTGCCAGTCCTTGGGCAGACAGCTCCCGAGTCTCTGAGAGGGTCTCAGTCCTTCCTCCCTCCCTCCCCTGCCTGCTAAGGACTGTCACCCCTCGCTGCTCACTGGTTTGTCCCCCTGAGACTCCAGTAATGACCTGTGGCTTTTTCTTTTCTCTGCGTTCTTTCCCCTTCTGGTAACATCCCAAATTTTCTAAACTTGGCTTTTCTGCTTTCTTTAGGCTCAGGGGTGTCCCAACCATGGGCACAGGCCACATGTGGATTATGTGAGGACCTCTTTGCTTACCTGTGGTGGCAGGTATCCCACAAATTGTGCACAAACTTTTTTTTTCCTTACCAGTTTTTGTTAGTGTGTGTATTTAATGTGTGGCCCAACACGTATCTTCTTTGTCCACAGGGACAAAGGTCGGAGACCCCTGCAGGGCCTCCTCTCCTGTGTTCTTGTACAGGTGAAGTTGCTGGTTCATTTAAATTACCCTCTGTTGTGTCACTGTTTCCTTCTGGAGTGTTCTCTATTCTCCACATACCCTGGTTTCATATGTGGGCACTAAAATGGCCTGCATGGTTGGGCCAGTTCATGGCCTTCCCTAGTATACTCAGAGCCCAAGGTCCACTGTCCCCCTCCTGTCCTCACAACCCTGGGCTCCTTTGGTGGCCCAGACATCAAGCCAACACTGTGTGTGCATGTATTTGTATGTGTGTGCGTGTATGTGTGTATGTAGGTGTGTTTGGATGTGTACATGTGAGTGTGCACACGTGTGTGCATTTGTTCATGTGTGTGCATGTGTGTATGTACGCATGAGTGTGCATGTGTGTGTATGTGTGCATGAAACTTCATGTGCGTGTGTGTACATGTGCCTATCCATGTGTATCCATGTGCTTGTGTGTATGCGTGTGTATGTGTGCATGAGTGTGCACGTGTGTGCATGTGTGTGTGCATGTGTGTATCTGTGTATGCATGTGCATGTGTGTATGTGTATGTATGTGTGCATGTGTTCATGTGTGCATGTGTTCATGTGTATGTGTGTATCCGTGTGTGTGTATGCATGTGCATGTACATGCCATGGTCTGTAAGTTGTACACAGTGAGTTACTTCTCCTGCCTGTCAATGTTTCTCATTTCCTGGGGGCTGAATTTGCACGGTGGTCAGGTGGGACCCCCTGGGACAGAAGTAACAAACCTCTCTCAGTGGATTCAGGCTAAGTAAAGAAAGCACAAGTAAGAATTTTGCAGAGAGGGGTTTTGGTCCATGAATTTTATACTAAAAGTGTTTGGGTATGGACATCATGCCCAGTAACAAAACACGATGTTTTGATGAGGGGTTATGAGAACCGATTCTTGAATCCTATGTGCTAACATTTACAAATTGCTAAGTCCTTGGCATGGTTACATGAGAGTCTTACCATCCTGGTTTCAGTTACTGTGGCGGGCCATGGTGGCCGCTGTCCTCCCACTTGGAGGCAGCTGTGGGCTGGAGGACTCTCCCAGGGTCCTTGGGGCCTTCTGGACACCCTTGCACAGGACCTGAACTGGTGTGGAGCACAGGCAGCATGGGAGCTGGGCCTGCGTCTCCCACCTGGCGGCCATGCGTGTCCTCAGACTGTGGGTGAGATAGGCACTGATCACAGCTCCCAAAACATGGAGTGTCAGGGTACTCCACAGGGAATTAGGGTGCTCCCCCAGCTCCTCCCTGGGGAGACAGAAGGCACCAATGGTGGCACCTTTAGGTTGATTTTGGGTTGGGCAGAGGAGCTTTCTCCACTGCAACCAAACCCAACCCCTTTGTTGAGAAAGCAACAAAGGTAAGGGGACCACACACACAGGCAGGAGGTGGGGAGATCACAAGCGTCCGTCAGCAGATGACCAGGACAGTGAAGCTTGGCCCAGCCACACGGTGAGCGTTACTCAGATCTCAGAAGCAATGAAGTGTAGAAACAGGCTGCAGCTTTAGTGAATCTTGGAACTTCAAGGAAAGGAAGCCAGAAAGGAAGGACAGGCCGTCCTGGGTTCCCTTGCTCTGTAGTGTCCACAGGGTCAGAAAGCATGTCAGTGGTTGCCCAGGGCTCAGGGTGGTGAGGACAGTGGGAGGACGGAGGAGCTGATAGTCGGGGGTATGGGGCTTCTTTCCAGGGTGATGAAAATGTTCTAAAATGGATTGTGGGGATGGCTGCCCAATGTGCTAAGAAGTGATTGAATTTTGCACTTTAAACACACCGATGGCTTGGCTTGGAGTCTGTGGGGACCCTCGGGGGGCTTGTCGTGCTTTTCTGGACCTGTGTCCACAGCCCGCCCGGTTAATTCTCCTGCTGCCACTTAGTCTTGGGAGAGGCAGCCAGAGCTCCCTTCGGCAATGGCTCTTCTAGCAGAAGAATGGAAGACAGAGGCCTGAGACCTCGAGAGCCGATCAAAGGTCCCCCTGGGCCCAACAGAGCCACTATTGCACAACCAAATAAACACGTGTCAGAAGCACAAACAGATCCAACATTTCAGCTTCAGGGGGCGGGGGAGGAACATGGCTCAACAATCCGACAAGCTTCATCTTGGACTGACATTGAGCTTTGTCGATCGCTGCAATTCTCAGCGTGAATCCAATCTCGTTTGCACCCAGGTACTCTGGAGCTGAGAGTACCTCCCCCCTCCTTCACTGTCCTCCTGCCACCAGTCTGGGGGAACTCAGAACCTCCTGGGTCCTTCCCCAGCAGCTGGTCTGCTCTTCCAGCCATCACTGTTGCCCACACTGCAGCCTTCCCCAGCTCCAGACAGAACAAGTAGATCCCCGCTTGAAAGCTCTAGATGCTGCTGGGATTCCAAGTCCCCATCAATTGTAAAGTCACTCCTTTCACCACGAAGATAGGAAGACAATGGCCCATAGGCAGAAATGGCCTTCCAGATCATGCTGCCTGAATCCCACCTCTGTCCAAGCTGGTGTGTCTGGCTACCTGCTGCGGAACAATGGCACCATTTGTCCATCCCTACTCACACCCCGTTGGCCTGTGGCTCTGGCTGTCAGGATCACTTCCCCGTGGAGTCACTGCCATCGTCCTCCCCTCAGGCCCCCAGTCTTGGTGCTGAATGCATGCTTCCCCATGTTCTGCGTACTCTGCCATCCTGAGAACGAGGACACAACCCCCCCGCCATCCTCAAGGGCTGGGGTAGGCAGAGTAATGCCCTCCCTCCCAGATGTCCTCATGCAAACAGCCTTATGTGGCAAAAGGCACTTTGCAGGTGTGGTTAAGTGAAGGATATCGAGCCGGGGAGATTTTCCTGGGTTATCCACTGGCCCAGTGTGGTGGTAAGGATCCTTATAGGGAAGGGGCAGGAGGGTTAGAGGAGGGAGTAGAGATCAGAGGCTGAGAGAGGCTGGATGCTAAGCTGTGGGCCTTGGAGACGAGGAAGCGCCCAGGAATGTAGGAATCTGGAAGCCGGAAAAGGCGAGACCACGGGTTCTGGAGCCTGCAGAGGAGCTATAGCTCTGCGGACAGAACAGCAAGGTGCTGTGTGGCCATTTGGGCTACCGTAGCAGAGCCCGCAACTGGGTAGCTTAGCATCAGTGTTTACACCTCACGGTTCTGCAGGCTGGAAGTCCACTTCAAGGCTCTGGTGGTCTGGTGAGGGCTGCTTCTGGGTTTGTGTGAATAGAGGTCACCTTCTTGTGGAGTCCTCACGAGGGGGAAGAGGCATGAGGTCTCTCCAGGGTCCTTTTTATAAAAGGGCACTAATCCCATTTGTGATGTTTACCTGTCACCTCCCAAAGGCCCCACCTCCTGACACCATCACCTCCTGGGGCAGGATTTCAACATAAGAATCTGGGGGGCCACAAACCTCTAGTCTATGGCAGGTGACATGTGTATTGCTCGGAGCCACTGTGCTTGTGTAAGCTCTTATTTAGTGATAGGAAACACGTGTGGGTCTTACTTTTGGCACAGGCAGGAAATCAGGTGAGGCCAGCACGGAAGGGAGCAGTGAGGAACCTAAAGTTACTAGTGGCGGGTGCTGGCCTCCCCCAATGTCAACAGGCCCGGTTTGTTTTTCCAAAGCTGCTTCTGTGACTGTTTTTGTTGCTCAGTCAGGGAGTTTCCTAATTCTTGTGGAGGGGATGGTCTTGCCCAATGCTGGCCGAGTGACCTGGGCTGGCTGCGGCCTGACTGGGGCTGCCCCCAGGCTTGGTGGGCTGGGCTTTCATTCCCAGCTGGAGACCGACCCTCCCCACCTTCCTCCTGCAGCCATTCCAGAGCACCAGGGGCTGTGGCCTGCTGGGGGAGGACCCTGTGGCCCCATGCCATGTGGTTTCAGGCTGGGGAAAGTGTGTGCAAGTGACCCCCAGGCTGAGAGAGGACAGGCATGCAGCATGGGGGGGGGGGGTGGGGGGCATGTGCTCCCGAGGGCAACATCTTTGGAAGGATAGTGTTTGTTTGCACGTTTCCTTACCTGCCTGGGAACTGGTCTCAGGGAACCTCTCTGCTGGGCTCCGGGCTGGGCTGGGGACAGGTCAGCTTGTGTGACAGACGTGGACAGAAGTAGGCAGTAGCATCAGCGAGGGTCTGCTTGTGTCTGTCTGGAGCTGGAGAAGGCCGCAGTGTGGGTGACAGTGATGGCTGGGAGAGCAGAGCAGCTGCTGGGGGAGGGCCCGGGAGGTACTGAGTTCCTCCAGGCTGGTGGCAGATGGACAGTGAAAGAGGGGACAAAGGGGACGCCAGGGGACCCCAGTGTCTTGCATGGCCGGCTAGGGGAGCGTGGGCCCTCGAAGGAGAGGGGCAGGCACAGATTGTGGGGCATGAGGGGCCCATGACCCTATATCAGGGGCCCATCCCACTTCTCATGGGGTGGGGGAGGGTGGGGAAGAGTGGGACACTGTGTGGGGGGGTTGGATTTTATGGAGAATCCAGATGTGGCTCCTTCCAGTGCCCTAGGTCTTTAAACCTACACCCAAACGGAAGCCCTGTGCTGGGCGGAGGGTGAAAACCACCTTCACGCATCCTGCCTGGGGGTGTGGCGTCCAGCCATGTCCCCTGTGCCCACCACCCAGGGGGTCCCTTGCTGCTCAGGTGGGCCCTGTGGTGCAGATCTGGGGTTCTGCCTGGGTCTCTCCTGAAGATGTTCCCAGGGCAGCTTTAGGACCACAGGTAAGGTCCCAGGAGTGACCCTGGCCCTCAAGGCCTGGAGCTGGAGGGCACATGCCCAGCCCGCCTCCCCGTGTGGGGCATTCCCACAGTGCGTCCTCTCACTAGGGTGCCCCCCTCCCTCCTTTACTGGGAGTCCTGGGTCACCATTCACGTCAACTGTTTGCACCTGAGTTCTTGTCTTTTGGTTTTTGAGGGAGGGAAATGAAACAGGGAATTGTGAAAGGTCTCATGAAATCGGTAAGGTCCATTTAGTAGGAAAGTTGATAAGGGCGTGCTGTTTGTTAAGATGAGAAAATATTTTAGGAGTAGCCACTCTGATAAATTTTGCTGAGTTGTGATGGGTCCAATTTCTTTATTGTGATTGTCGGATAAAAACAAAACATTTGCAGTTAGGATTTTCTAACATTTTAAAAACTCCTATCTAAATTAACTTGCCCTATAAAATCAACATGTAGCTGTGTGTTACCATCTTACTCTGACTGAGTTTGAGGAGAAGGATGGGAAACCCAGTGGGGTGGATTTGGGGCAGGTGACTTGGTTCTAAATCACACCGTGGAGGTGCCTTCATGGTGTCTGTCTCCGAGGTCAGCCTCCCGCCTGCCCAATGTGCCTCTTCCTTCCGTGCCATCCAGCTGGTCTCTCCTGAAGAAAGAGGAAGCTTCCATGGCAGAAAGCAGGTGCCCACAGGCACCCCGTGCTCTGGTGCCCTCGGGGCTGGAAACTCTACCTGACCCTGACTTTATCCTCCTTCCCCCAGGAGGAAGCAAACTGAGGCTGGGAGGAGTTAAGAGCGGTTGCCCAGCTGGTAAGTGATGGGGCTGGGACACGGGCCTTGTGAGCCTCACGGCCGGGTTTGGGCTGGTTTTGGTGACAAGGGCTCTTCTCCGTCTGGGTGAAAGGCTGCAGGTGCACAGGAAGGCAGCCACTCAGGCCTGGCTGTAGCTTCACCAGCAAGCGTTTGTCCAGCCCCTGGGTCCTGTGGCACGTGTGGGTCACATGTGATGTGGGATCCCACTGGCTCTTCTTTAAAGGCTCGAAAATGTCCTCCATCCCTCATCCCCCTCGTGTGGGGCTTCCACCCACTCAGGTGTTCCCTTCTCATCCCCTCACCACCCAACCTGCCTCAGCTCGAGTGTCTAATGTTAGGGTCCCCACTCCAGCCCCAGCACATCTCCATGTGCCCCTGTTGGCTGTAGCTCTGACTCCCAAAATAGGCTTTTTTGGCAGCTGGTGGTCCTGGCTTTGAAGGTGTTTCTACAAAGCTGGTGCCCAGACCCATCATCATGGGACACCATGAACTTGTTCCCCTTCAGCTGCGTGGAGGTGGGGAGAGGAACGGAGATGATTTCCCAAGTTGATCATCTATTGCATTAAATAGCACTGCCCTTATTTCTCTCTTTCTAATTCTCAGGGGATCTTCTTGTTCACAACTGGAACCTTCCTCTGGACCAACCACCAGCTCGCATGTGTTCTTATGAGCATCTCCTCTGCCTCAGCCCCTCCCCTCCCGCCCCTCTGGCTCCATTCAGCTCCTGTCCCTGCCTGCATCAGCCGGTGCCACCAGAGGGGCGGGAGCTGGGTCACGATGACCCCTTCCCACTTCCTGGGCCTCTGGGCCCTGGCTTGCTCAGTTTAGGGTTTGTGAATGCAGAGGCCCCTTTGAGGGCTCTCTGGGGTGGGGTAGCAGGAGGTAGCTGGGGATGGAGTAAAGAAAACACCCCAGAAACTGGCCTTAGTCCTGTCTGCCCCAGCCTCCAGGTCCCTGGTCCTGCGCTGGACACATGCCAGCTGCTGTTGCTCTCCTGAGGGAGATGATGCCTAGCGCATGTGTGAATGTGTGTGTGTGAGTGTGTGAATGTGTGTGAGAGTGTGTGTGTGTGTGTGTATGTGCCTGCAGGCATGGCATTACTATGAAATTTTCCCACCTTGAGACTGTTGAGAGCCCTGGGTCCCATTTTCCCTACCCTGTCCCCTCCACTGGTCCACTGGGGCCCATCTTGGGAAGGTCCCAACTAAGTCCCAACGTCCCTTACCGTTGGCCATGTGTTCTGGCATCTGTGGGGGACAGAATGCAGCCTGCGGCACCTGGAGCAGGTGGGAGGTCTGAGATGGTTCCGGTCGGCTTTGCTTTGAGGTGAAAATGGGTCCATATGCAGCTTGCACTCCCAAGTCTGGGAGTCAGGGCTGGAGGGTGTGGTGCAGGAAGAATGACGCGTTTGAATGTAACCTCCTGCCATCTCCCCACGTCTAACTCCACCTGACCTTGGCTCAAGTGACCCCCGCCGTCCTCCCCAGAGCATCCCATAAGAGAGGGGTGCAGGGCATGGAGGTGGGGAGATGGAAACCATCCCAACTGCTTTATCATCAAGGGGACAGCACAACCACCACTGCCCCGAGGGGTCAGAAACGGTCCTATCTAGGATGGGAGTCAGGGGACTAACTGATACGCTGGCTAAGAAACATCAAGGAGGGGAACTTATTCACTCCTCGGTAACATTCCCACCCCTGCCTGTCTGGTTCTGTTTTGTTTTTGCAACAAGAGATCCCCAAGGGTGGGCAATTTATAAGGAATCGTGTCTGGCTCACGATTCTGATGGCTGGGAAGTCCACAGTGGGTCACCTGCATGGGGAGGGCCTCGGGCTGTGCCCACGGGTGGCAGAGGCAGCTGAGAGCAGGCGTGTGCAGAGATCACGAGGTGCAGGAGGGACCAACTCTACCAGCGGCTCTCAGGAACTGATGGAGCCAGAGGTCACTTCCTTTTGAGGGGTGTTCATCATTCATGAGGGTTTGCCTCCACTTAGAAGATCCAGACACCTCCCGTTAGGCCCCCTCCAGCATTGGGGATCAGACTTCAATATGAGGTTTGGAGGAGACAACCTGTCAAGCCTCAGTACTGCCTGTGTTTCCAAAGGATTGGAGGTGGCTGCATCATCACCTCTGGAGCTGGCCTGCTGGCTCCACACCTGCCTCTGCTCAAGCCGACGGGGGCCCACAAGCCTGAGAGCCCCACCTTATGAGTCTCTGCTGATCATTCCCTGAAACTGAGCTCAGCACCCACGTACTCTCCCTGCCAGAGACAAGAGGACGGCCTCAGAAGGAACACCTGTTTCCTAAGTAGCAGCAACACGGCTGGGCAAGGACCACCATCTATGACTCTTGTCCTTTCTCTGTGTCTCGAAATGCAAAGGAAAAAGACTGGCCCTTTTCAACAGATTTGGGCCGAGATGGGGAGTGGGTGTAGGTATCACAGGGTTTAAAATTTGTTTTCAAAACAACAAGGCAGGATTCAAACATTGTTGACTGCCTATCCTGTGTTTATTTGAAGTACAATGGAATCTTTAATGGCAGACTGTGAAACCAAAGTTAGGTTTAAGTGTCTCTAGTCCAAACAGCTGGGAGCCACTGGTTTGCATGTCTGTCGGAGAGCTGGATGACCTCACTCAGCTAAATCCAGGGCGACCACAATGCAGGGGGCTTTCTATGTGGAGGGAGAAAGTCTCACCCCTTCATGCCTGCAGGAAATGTCCCCCCTGCTCATCTGAGGCTTTAGAGGGTAAGTGCAGCAAGATGGAGCTGTCACATTAGACACTGGGAACTTGATTTTGGCCAAATGGAATTTATTTTAAGATTCTGAAGTCATCATCGCTGCATGATTTTCTGAGTAATGTGCCCTGTCTTGGAGGAAATGCCTCCCTCCAGTTTTATGTAGGTCATTGCCACAAAGCTGAGATGAAGGCCAGCTGTGAGGTCACTGGCTGGCTACTGCCGAGCGCCCAGATTTATGACCTCAAGGTGGACCCTTGGAGGTGTGTCTGCTGGCCTGGCTGAACGCCAGCACGGGCCTTGCTCCTGTGCTGGTACCCTATTAGCCTGCCAGGCTCTGGGAAGTGAGAGGTGGTGGGACAGGGAGTAGGAGCTGTACAGACTCACAGGTGGATGGGAAAGGGCTGTTTGCTGTGGGGTCCGGGGAGCAGCTGGTTGTTCTTTCTGCTAAGTAACAGAGAGCAGGTTGCTCTGACCTTGTGCCGAGGGCATCTAACTGACCCCTTCTGTGGCAGGTGTACTAAACCCTTGTGGTGGGCCAGGGACAAATCGAGGTAGGAGTTTTCATTGCTCCCTGGGCTGAACATCCTGATGGAAGCTTTTACCTCCTTTTTCCCCTTTTCCATGGCAAACCAACCTTTTTTATCTCACGGTGCACTTGAACCTATAGCTAAACCTCTGTGGCACACTTAAATTATGTTGATTAAAAAAAAAAAGTAAAAAAAGAATATCCTTATGGTGCTTTGAACTTCTTTGAAAATAATTTAATTAATGATCTTTAAAAATTTTCGCAGCACAGCTGAGAGCCTCTCACAAACACCAGGTGAAAATCACTGCTGTAAAATGATGTTTCTCAAATATTATGGACACAAGAATCACCTAGAGACCTTGTAGAACCTCAGATTCTGATTCAGTAAGTCTAGGGAGGGGCCCAGGAGTCAGCCTGACCCTCCAGATCCCAGTGACATTGGTGATGCTGGTCTAAGGACCACACTGGGGACAGCCAGGCTCAGAGCCCCCCTGGACTCCAGCAGATATCTAGAATTGGCTTGTTAGTGTTATTTCTCCGGTGCATCGTGCTGAACCCACACTGCTGGGTGCTGGAAAACACATCGCCATAGTGACTACAGGCTGGAATATGCCTAAAGCTCTCTGGCATGAAAGTGGATGCTTGTCCGACTCACTCATCATCTGTGAGACCATCAGATTTGGGAAGAAGGGAGGGCTGGGTGGAGGGCCAGGGGTCAGAAGTAGAAGGAGTGCTGTGCATGGAGGGGATGCCAGGGTCCAACTTGAAGGGAGAAGCTGGGATGGGCTGGGATGGGGAGCTGGGTGGGGCCTGTACACTCACAGAGTGACCTAGTGGGGGCCCCATGAGCAGGCTGTTCAGCTGTTGGCACAACAGGGACAGTGCAGTTGATGCATCCAGGCCAAACTTAAGGCTGAGCCCTGGAGAACTAGGAAGAGATGACCCTGCTTCCTGCAGATCAAGGGGCCTTCTGTGAACTGTCCCCAGCCGACCCCAGGGCCTGGGACAGTGCCATTCAACATGTCAGAAGGAATGGAAATTTGGTAGAACTGTGAGGTCAGGGCCTGATCAGCATGTGATATGGGGGGGAGGGGGCAGGTGCACTGACTTTGGGGTGCAGCTGTGCTGCTCCCCCTCACTCTGTGGGCCTCCTGGTGGGAGAAGGGGCTCAGAAGATGCTGGGCTTCAAGTCTGGGCCTGTGGAGGAGTCACAGTCCTGGTGCAGGGGGCTCTCAGCTATGCAGTGTAAGGGCCCTGGCAGTAGCTTTGGGGGCCTGACTGCACGGGGCTCAGAACCAGGCGACTGTCCCGGCTGTGTTGTCTCCTCCAGAGGGGTGGGCGTGAGCTGCCACTTTCATGGTTCAGGGTGCTAGTTCTTCCTGAGCACTCTGTTACCCTGGGACTGGGTGCTTCCTCTCAGACGGGCCTGTGTGGGCTTGAGGGCAAGGCCAGGCCCCGAGAGATCTGGGAGGGGCTTCAGAGAAAGAACTTGTGGCACGGTATCCCCAGTGTCCAGGCCCCAGGTATGTGGCCTGTGTCGTCCCTGTACATCATGAGTGTCACTGAGGTCTCCAAAGAGGGGAGTGTTTTCTACAGAGCCCAGGGAGGAGCAGTTGATGAGACCCTAGTTGGGCCCTTGGCTTTGTGATGCTCTTTAAACCCATGAACCTGAGGACTGAGGGGCTGTCGTGGACCACGGGGATGTCCCCTCATACCACTGGGCACTAGGCTTGTGCCTTTACCCCTAAAGCCTCATGCCAGGCATCCCCCAGCCGGCACCACTAAGATTAAGACAGAGCAGTGCTGTTATATGATTCATAGGTTTTTATTGTGGTAACTTTAGCCTTAGCAAGAATTTATATGAATAGGACAAAGAAATTCAGGTACCTTTTAATCAATTTAGGTATCAATCAATTTATCAAATGTTAGCATTTTGTCCCCTTTGCTTAACATCCTCTCATGTAGTCTCTGTGCATGATTTATTTTTTCTTACATATATGGTATCACCTCTGTCCCTGTGTGTATCTTTTCATGTGCGTGTATATGCATATACATGTAAATATGAGCATGTATGTGATGTGTGCATGTACATGTAGTATATGTGTACACATGTGTACATGTGGATATGCATGTGTGTGCACTATATGTGTGCATATGTACATGTGCAGGTATATGTGTGTATATGTGGGTATGTGTATATGCATTTGTGGTTATGTATGCATGTGTATGTATGTGTGCAGTTATATATGTGTGTGCATATGTATATGTACATGTGTATATACATGTGTGTATGTACATGCAGTTACATATGAGTGCATATTTGTGGGTGCAGACACTCGTGTGCACATGTACATTTGTAGGTATACATGTGTGAGCATTTATATGTGCAGGTATACGTGTGTGCATATGTATGTGTGCCTGTACACATGTGTGTAAGTACACATACAGGTACACATGTATATGTATGTATGTGTGCATATGTATGTGTGCACACACATATATACATATATATGAGTGTGTGTACATGCAGCTACATATGAGTGCATATTTTCAGGTGCAGACACACATGTGTGCACATGTATATGTGCAGGTATACATGTATGCATATGTATTTGTGCCTGTATACGTGTGTGTACACATTCAGGTACACATGTGTGCATATGTATGTGTGCAGGCATACATGTGTGAATATGTGCGTGTATATGCATATGTACGTGTGTATGTATATGTGTTCATATGTAAATTAATGTGTGTGCATGTACCTGGTTCACTACGAAACTTTTGAGACAGACCGTGATGGTCCATTATTTCAATTGCAAGAAACACAGTCAACAGCGTCCTTTCTGGTTCACTTGTGCACGTTTCCACTTGCTCAGCTTATTGGTGTTGCTGGGAGGGCTTCATTTGTTTCTATCCGCATGGATTTTGACTTTCTTGAATTTTGTAGATCTTCAAACTTTTTATGGATCAATGATGTGTGTATATTTGTTTGTGTATGTATATATGCGTGCATATATAAACACACGTACACATAAACTCTGGGGAGAGGACTGTTTGGACAGAGGTTGCCCCTAAACACTTTGATGTGTATTGCTGAGGACATAGACATCCTCTCGCATCACTAAAATCACTATATCCTAGTCTCTAATCCATTGTCCTCATTCAAATATAATACCCTTGACAGCTATTTTTTCTGGTCAACGATCCTCTCCAGAATCTTACACTGAATTTTCTTGTTGTGATCATAATGATATTGAAAGGAAGGATTATTTTCACTCTCTTTAGTAAAATATAAAACTAGAGCCAATGGCATAAAGTTCGCTTTTATTTAGAGAATTTGAACCCACAAATCCTTTCTATCAATCAGCAAACAAAATCTCCCTTTACTCCCCCCAAAGAAAATTGCACCTGGGAAGATTTCCTCATTTGGCTGACCCCTGGGCAGCAGGTGGGTTCAGTGACCTATTTTCAGGTCTGCAGGCTTTGAGGAAGTGTCTGTCATCCAGTATTTAGAAGGCAGTATCTGGTTCTCTGGTCTTGAACCTGGTTCTTAGATGCTGCTCTTTGTTAAAGGCAGATTTCTGCCATGATCTTTGATCATAAAATTAATTAAAATTTTTGTCCTAACTCTGAAAGAATGAAAACTTACTGGCTAAATTAAAGCTGCAGGTTTCCAGGTTTCAACTTGATCAGCCTGTCTTTTCATAACTGAATAATAATTCTTTGTCTTGGAGCAATGTCGGTCACCCCCGATCTCAAAGCCCTTTTGTGGGGTGACTTTATCTCTAAGGGCCTGTGTAGTGCAGATAAGGAGAGTGAGAGGCGATGATGTGATTACCGTCGGCCACATTCCAGGCCTCTGGCCAGCAGAGGGTTTGGACCACAGCATCCTGACCTGGCTTCCAGGCTCAGATCTCCTGTGCCATCAGCGGTGAACTTCTCCCGAGGGCTGAGATCTCAAGCAGAACTGCGATACATTCCTAGCTGGCTTTTATGTAAACTCTCAACATTTTTAGTGTTTATTACATTTACTACATAATAGCAAAATGTCCAGGATGCATTACAGGTAAATAGGACATACTTAAAAGCAAACCAAAATTTTCTTGGGTCACACATTTGGTTTCTTCATTCAGGGCTTTGGGGGTGATCTCACCTTCCCAAATGTGCTTTGATAGTGATGATAAAGTGAACATTTCTAGAATGTTCTCACCTTCAGGAGAGGCAGATGAGGAGCAGAGTCTGTAGGAAGCTTGTTCAATAAGCGGCAGAGCTGGGATGTTCCAGAGGTCACCAGCTCAAAGGTCACCATGGTACCTCCTGGTTCCAGAGGCCATTGGAGTTCTCCAATGAACTGGGAATTTGTCCCTTGGCACTCCATGGGCCCAGGTGTCTTGCTGAGGCAGGGTGGGGAGTTGGTCTCAGGAGACTGGGGTTTGCATCCTCATCCTCTCTCAGGCAGCAAGTGCATTATCACCTGTTTCAGCTCAGGGAGTTGTTTTAAGGATTTAGGAATCCACACATATAAAGGTATCAGGCAAGTTGCTAGGATCTTAACAGGTGCTCAGTAAAAATGACAAAGCAACACGTGGGCAAGACGTAGTGAGCCTTTGGTAAGCTGCAAAGAGCTCCCCAGGCTCCAGGAGCCATCCCATTGACCAGCAAGAAAAGGCACTTCCTACCAGCCAACTTTCAATCCTAATAGAAGGTTGTATTATGACTGTTTTTCAAAACAGAAAAGCTGAATGTGAAGTAGGCATCCCAGGTTCTACAATTAACATTTGCCACATGTGCCTTGTCATACATCTGCACACCTCCTCGTCTCTCGTCCCTCAACCCGTGGTGTCTCAGGTTAGTGCTTTCCAAAGTACCTTGCAGACCTCCACACCTTCTCGAAATGTTTCACCATGCATGTTGTTCATTTATTAGAGCTCAATGTCTGGTTATAGGGTTTTTTATGGGGGGGTGAGGTAAAATTTGGATATAGTGAAATGCACAAATGCTAAGTGTGTATTCACTGATTTTCGGCAGATGTATAAGCTTCCTCCAAGTTTTACAACATTATTGGAACCCCAGAAAGTTCTCCAAGGCCCCTCTTTCAAACAAGACCCACTCCTCACTCCTTAGGAGCAGCCACCGCTCTGGTTTTGTTCACCATAGATTCTAGAACTTTGTATAATCACGCAGCACGGACGCAGTTGTATCTGTCATCTCCCATTCAGGCTCATGTTTTTGTGATGTATTCATGTTGTCTGTGAGGTTCGTTTCTTTGTGTTCCTGACTGGTATTCCACTTAAGAATATACCACAGTTTGTTTATGTATTCTCCTGTTAATCAAGACTCAGGCTATCTCGGGGGGCTGGCTATTCATGAAGATGCTATAAACAAATCTCTTTGTGGACCTATATTTTCCTTCATCTTGAGTAAAGATCTAGGATTGATTACTGGGTGTGGGGTGTATGTTCAGTTTTATGAGAGACTTCCAGAGCCTTTTCCAGCTGGTTGTACCATTTCATACTTTCACCGACCATGTTCATGAGTTCCAGTTGCTCCGTGTCAGCATTTTGTGTTGTCTTCTTAAATGTCGGCCGTTCTGGAGGGCAACACCAATAACTTTTCAGAAATTTCAATATCATCTCCAGTTGTTTGGCCATTCATCTTTGGAGGCCTGTTAAAATTTATCCAAATAAATAAACCCAGAGCCAGTTTTTTTAACACTTATGTAGAGCCTAAAATTTATCTTTACTGCTGCTGGGTCCCCTTGTGGGCACTTCTACCCTGTGCTGAGGCACCAGGAGCTTAGCCTGTCACCTCTCTTGTTGTTTGCAGGGGTGGTCAGCAGTCAGCTGTTCATATTTTGGCACAGATGAGTCTGTCATGGCTCAGCTCTCTCAGGAGGAAGTCCTGCCCCAGGGATGCAGGGACAAGAGCTCGGTGCTCAGTGCCTCCAAACTGTCCCACTTTACCAAGTGTATTGATTCTCTATTGCAGGTTAACTGAGACCCACCAGGAAGCCTCGTCAGCTCAGTGGTCACAGAGTTAGTTGATAAGCTGCTGAGCAAAGCCTGGGCAGTCAGAGCCTGGAGGTGTTTAGAACCTGGGGGCCGTTCAGAGCCCTGGGGTGTTCAGAGCCTGGAGGTGTTCAGAGCCTGGAGGTGTTCACAGCCTGGAGGTGTTCAGAGCCTGGGGCCGTTCAGAGCCTGGGGGTGTTCAGAGCCTGGGCTTCTCCCTTGGGATCTTGGAACTCCATCTGCAGTGACTTCTCAGTCATCAGAGGCTGTTATAGAAAACCATCTGCATCTGTCTCTCACTCAGCCCTTAGGAGACCTCCAGAAGATAGTCTCTGTTGCCTGGGGTGCAGAGAACATCTGGGCAAAAGACCCTGGAAGCTCAGGTGAAGTCACCGTGCTTTTAGTCCCTCCTTGGCTGGCTCCCTGGCCCGTCTCATGTTCTCCATGGCTCTGGCCTGAAAGGTGTCCAGTGCAGGGAGCTGTAGGCATTGAGCCTGGGGATGTCTTATCCCACCTTGGGTACCTTCTCCAGTGGTCAAGCAGGCCTAGCCTCTTTCCAAGGCCATTTGCGGCCCACGCTGGCCTCCTTCCCCAAAGCAAGAGGGTCACGTGAGGACAGTTTTGGCCTTTGGATGTTCTCAAGTGATCCAAGTTCAGAATATTCCATTGCTGCCTCTGTCCCCAAAGCTTTCTTCCTACTCGTTGGACAAATTCTCTTCCCCCTCCAGGGAATTCTGCCACGTATGGGAAACTGCCTCGTGTCCCCAGAAAGGCCTCGGCTCCCCACAGCAGCACAGATCGGCTTTGGTGATGACCCAAGCCTGGCCCAGTTCCTAGCACCTCACATGGCCGTTGGTCGGCTGTGTAGTCCTGACGTTGGGCAGCTCATGACTGCAGGAGGCTGCTGCTGCGGCCCACTTCCTGCCGTGAGAAGCGTCTTCCTGTGCGGAGGGAACCACCTGGGAGGAACTTCCAGACGTTGCCCCTTGTTCTGATTTTGAGCTCCTCCAAAGAAATAGGAGCTTCTTTTTCCTGGCAGTCCTTTAGATACTTGTGACAGCCGTCACTTTGCTTTGGGCGTTCTCGAGGGGAGCTGTTTGCATACGGGGGGCTCACGCTGACTGGACCCCTGCCCTCTCCTCTTGGTAGCTTGTCCACTGGTGTTTTCTCCTCCCAAGTGGATGTCAGTTAGTGGTGCGACCTGATGGACTCTGGAGGACTCAGCAGATGTTAACTAGAGCGAAGAAGGCTTAGGACTGGGCATCAGGGGGTGCAGACAGCTTGGCAGGCCACAGACAGTGGACCATGCCCTGCTGAGCCTCTCACCCCATGCGCCCATGCACATGAAGATGGCTCTGGATCCCTTGGGGGGTACAATGGTGGGGGAGGTGGGCTCCGTGAGCCTGAGAAGCCCAAGACTTGGAATGGGGAAGGAGGCAGAAGTGCAGGTGAAACTTTGACACCTCCTCTACAGCCCTTCTGGGGTCCCTGCCCATCCTTGCCTGGCACAGGGTACCCATCGTGCTGTAAGTGCAACCCCAAAACGTGGCTGCAGCAGGAAGTGAGGTCCGGGCCTGGTCCTCAGCTGTGCTGAGCGTGGGGAACATGGGCTGAGTCACTGCGTTTCGGGTGGCAGGTTCCTTGCATTCTGGTGACCTTCTCTGCTGGACTCCAGACACATGGGGCCGAGTCATCTGCAGGTCCAAGTCCCAGAACTGGACACAGGATTAAAGGCAGTGGTGTGGGGGTGGGAGGAATGGACATATCTGAAGAGGGCTCCTCCCTCTCTACTTCCTGTCTTTTTCTTTCAAGAAAGGATATTTCTAAGAGGATAAATTGGATGACTGAAAGGCCCGTTTCTTTCTAATTGACAGAAGGAGAATTTGAAATTATTTTATCTCTTGCATGGCTAGGTTTTGGTTTTGGAAGGCCCTGGAGGTGCAGCTGGATCCCAGCCTTGACGGGGTGGACGTGAAGGTCCCGAGTCCCTGGTGGCAACACCTCCCTCCCGACACTCACTAAGAGCCATCCTTCCCTCGTGACCAGTAGACTGGGGGAAGGACAGGCGAGAGGAGAAGGTGCTGCCTCCACTTCACAGTCAAGCTGAGTTTCAGAACACGTGGGGTCCGGCCGCTGTTCTTACCACAGCCTGCCCCGTGGTGTCCTCATCTAATTTCCTCAAAACAGTCTGAGCTCTCTTGAGAGCAAATCACTTATAAATTTGTACCAGTTCCAGTATCCAGAGGCGTCGACTCTGGTGAGTGAGCATGTCTCCTTCTCTGCACGTGGACACTCTCTTCTTGTCTTTGCCTGGGAGGCTCCTCCCTGGCGTCTCCCGCTGCTGGTCTTGGCGCCTGGGCTTGCCGCTGAGACTCTGCAGCCTCTGCCTCCGCTGTGTGGCCTCTGCCGTCTGTCACAAGGCCACTTTCTCTGGGTTTGGAGCCCACCCTAGACCGGGATGATCTCATCTCTCTGCTTACCTTGATGACAGCCACAAAGGCCCTCTTTCCAAATATGGTCACATCCTGAGGATCCTGATGGACATGAGTTTTGAGGGAACACTACTAAAGCCACTAGCCGCGTTTCTGATCTCTTCCCTGCTCTTTTCCTCTCCAAACACTCTGTCGAGAAACTCGCAGGAGGCAGTTTCCCCAGACATTACATATGTCATCTCTCCCAACCCGGCAAACCCCCTGGGAGTCACTCTGGGAATGCCGCGTTATCTTTTTCCTTCTGGTATGGAAAAATATTCTCTGGCTCCACCAGGCAGGGAGACATTCCAAGTGGTTTTGCTATTTGGGCTTTCTCATGTTTCTTTTATTTATACAGACCTTAAACTGTGAGCCCTCCAGGGTAAACACTTGCTCACTGTTTACTGGGCAGGCGCTGGCAGAGGGGCCCAGCCCCCTCCCAGGAGAGCTGCTCCGCCTGAAGCTGCCGGGCTTTCTGAACATACTTTGAGGTTTGTGGAAAGGGTATGTTTTTCCTAACAACACTTCAAATGTATTTCTTAACAAAAACCTTCCAACCTTTGGAAAATGGGAAAGCAGTTACTCATTTGTAAGGAAACGCCAAGTTTTCAGAACCTATGACCAAATCCTCAGGGTGCTTTGGCTGCTAGGCTTGGCAGCTGCTCAGAAGGTGCATCCAGCCTCAGGCGGGCTTCCAGCTGCGATTTCTGCATTGTGCTGGTGTTACAAGTTCAGGTTCCTCCAGGATTTCTGATGGGTCTTCTTACTTTCCAGAAAGAGTCCCTTCATGGTGCCAGCACCGTGGTCCTCAGTGCCCCGGTGTTCTGCGTGCTGGGAGGCCAGGGCGGACAGGAGACAGGAGGCGGGGGGGGAGAAGCCGGCCCTGAGTCAGCCTCATCTTCATGGCACACCTGTGAGTCTCTTCTTGACCAGTGACTTGTAAAACGGTCAGCCTTAGAGGGAGCGCCACCCTTCTAGAGAATTTTAAATATATAACACAGAATTTGAAGACATTTCTAAGACTGAGGGCAACACAGGGGACCAGCGTCTCAGCTGGGAATGTCTTCCTCTCACTCTTGGCAGGAAGTTGGTGAAGAAAGCTGCCAAAATAGTAACTTTCCCCATTTGTCGTTTCTTTGGGAAAGGATGTACAACTGTCTGCACCGTGGCTGCCAGAAGAGGCATTTTCCTGCTGGTTGTGGTCGTTCTGGGCAGCGCTGCTGCGCTCCTGCTGCACCATAGAAGGGACCCTAAAATAAGAAGTGAATGGGAAAGAGGGTGGAGTGGGGTTGGGGAGGGTTGGCGAGGACGGTTCTGGTTTTCCTGATGTGTGTGGGCTGACCTCAGGCCATTGGTTCAACCCACACCTGCTGAGCACCTCCTGAATGCTGGACACAGGCTGGGCACCAGAAGGAGGTAATCTGAGGTCCCAATTCCTCCCTCTGCTTGTCCGTCATCTGTCAGAGAGGGGAGACCTTCACTCACATTGCTGTGAAGGGGTAAAAGGACCAACGATGCCAAGAGACGACAACCCCCTGCTCCGATCCCCCCAGCTGTGGCATCTGTGTGCTTGTTATCCGTACGGTCCTGGCCACCACGGGGGGGCTGCTTGCTACAACTCCACCGGCCCTGAACTGGCTCAGGCTGGGGTCCCCTGCCTACACCCCTTGTGGGGAGTTCCTCCACCGCCAGCCGGCTCTCATCTGGGTCCTGTGGGGACCCTGGGCCAGGATCTTACTGTCTGACCGTCCATCCTGAGAGACAACCAAGAGCAAGGGATCTGCTTGGCCAGCAGGTCCTGTGCTGACAATGATGGTGGTAGCCACGCAGCCCCTCGGGTGTGGTCACTCTCACACTTCATCTTCATATGGGGCAAGCAAGAACACCAACCTCTAGGAAGTGGCGTCTTGAGTGCGTTAGCTCATGTTGGCTCCTGCCAGTGCGCTAGCCCACGTTGCCCCCTGCCAGGGCTCTAGCTCACGTTGCCCCCTGCCAGGGCTCTAGCTCACGTTGCCCCCTGCCAGGGCTCTAGCTCACGTTGCCACCTGCTAGCGCTCTAGCTCACGTTGGCACCTGCCAGGGCCCTAGCTCACGTTGCTACCTGCCAGGGCTCTAGCCCACGTTGCCACCTGCCAGGGCTCTAGCCCACGTTGGCACCTGCCAGGGCCCTAGCTCACGTTGCCACCTGCCAGGGCTCTAGCTCACGTTGGCACCTGCCAGGGCTCTAGCCCACGTTGCCACCTGCCAGGGCTCTAGCTCACGTTGCCCCCTGCCAGGGCTCTAGCTCACGTTGCCACCTGTCTGTGCTCTAGCTCACGTTGCCACCTGTCTGTGCTCTAGCTCACGTTGCCCCCTGCCAGGGCTCTAGCTCACGTTGCCCCTGCCAGTGCTCTAGCTCACGTTGCCCCCTGCCAGGGCTCTAGCTCACGTTGCCACCTGCCAGTGCTCTAGCTCACGTTGCCCCCTGCCAGTGCGCTAGCTCACGTTGCCACCTGCCAGGGCTCTAGCTCACGTTGCCACCTGCCAGTGTGCTATCTCAACCTGTGAGTACCCATGGTCATGCCCTGCTTATAGTTGGGGCCCCAGCCAAGTGCCTCTGAGGCCACTCAGAACACAGAAAGACCTGGGTCTATGGGTCCCAAGGGCTCATAGCAGCCTTCTTCTTCCTGGTCTTCCCAGGTGGCCAGGTGGCTTTGATGTCTCTGTACCCTGGGGGCAATATCCCTGCCCTGCACTGTACCCTGAGGACTGCATCCCTGCTGTGCAAAGCTGAGCTCCTCAGACTCAGGGCTTCTGTAAGAGAACCCTCAAACTCAGCTGAAGCTACCCACCTGAGACAGAGCCTTTCTTATTCTGAAGTTGTTGTCTCAGGCACAGAGGCAGCAGGGACCCTGATTGGGGGTGCTGGGCCAGATTGGGCAGCTCCACTGCCTAGCAGACTCACCCAATGTCAGCTTTCCTGTCACAGTGCTCTAGACAAGGACTTCTAGGCTTAACTGCCCTCAGGATCTGACCCAAATTCCTCCAGCTGAAATTGAAGTCGGCCCTTCTGTTCCGGTCCTAAGGGATATGGAGGACTGGCTCTGTGCACACCTGTGGGTGGCACCTTGAGCACAGCCCTAGAGGACACCAGGGCCCTCTTTTGCTGGTGCTCTGCCCCGAATGCCACCTTGAGAGCGGTGCAGCTCTCAGATGCCATGTGTTCTGAGGCTGGGCAAGGGCACGTCTGGAGTGTGGCCACAGGAGATAGTGGCATGGTGGGCAGGGGACTGTGTGGAGCTCTGTGCCCAGGCGTCCCTGCCCTCCTTCAGTCCTGGGCAAACCAAGCTCCCAGCCCTGAGAACTTTGTGTTCTAGACATCAGCCTGCAGCTTTCATCTCAGCAGCCCTGTGGTCCTGGTGTGATTGATTGTGGAACCGTGTTCACTGCCAGTGTTCCGTCAGACTCCGTGTGCCTTCTAAAAGCTGCCTTATCACAGTGCCAGAGACAGGGGTGCTTACCCGGTTATGCTCTCCCAGACCTGGAGGCTAGAAGTCCAAAATCAAGGTCTCTGCAGGTCATGTTCTGGCTGGGACCCTGGGTAGAAGCCTCCCTCCTCTTCAGGCTCGGGTGGCCACAGCAGTCCCACCTCCCGTGGTGGGTCATTGTCTCAGTCCAGCCCTGCCCTGCTGCGGCACGGCCTTCCCCTCCTTTGCCTATGTCTAATTTTCCTCTTCTTCTAAGGACACTGCTCACCTTGGGTTTAGGGTCCACCCTGCTCCAGTGGCATCTTCTCTTACAGAAGCCCTCCTTCGAAAGGCCACACCCACAGGTGTGGAGGGTGAAGATACAACACAGGCTTTTTTTTGGTGTGTGGGGGGGACACCATTGAACCCACAACAGACTTTAAGGCTTTCTGGGACTGGGAAGCCAGTCACCCACTAGAGCCCAAGAGCCCAGGGGTGGTGGCCTGTGGAAGGCTCAGAGGATGAGTGTGGGAGGGAGAGATGAGTGTGCGAGGTGTCGACTCTGCACGTGAACGTGAGAGGGGACCCCGGTGGAGCCTGACACCGGCGGGCGGCGTCTCACTCTCTCCGCCCACCTCCTTTCTTGTACTTCTGCTCTTCCCAGTGTATTTTCTGTATCAACAGCCCTCCCACCCCTGCCTGACACCCTCCCCCGGTTTTCACCTCCGGTTTCCTGCCTCATCTGAGCTGTTTCAGAAGTTGAAACCATCCGGTTAAGCACGCCCACGAGAGAAGGCTCGTTTTCCTCTCCAGGTAAGAAGCAGCTGCAGGTAACAGACCTTCTCCAGCACTCAGACCCCACTCACATCTCTAGCCCGGCCTTGCAAACTGGGTGCACAGAGGCTCCGGCTCCCCTTTTCCGCCACTGGCCCCAGGGCAAAGTCCTGCACAGTTGCACTTAGGGAGGGCCGGCTCTGGCTTTGATCCTGGGAGCTGCCCCCTCCACCCAAGAGGCACCAGCTCATCTCTGACTGTGTCAGACAATCAGCAAGCTTGACAACGCCCACAGCTGGGGCTGACAGTCACTGTTATCAGCATCATTGTCAGCACCTTGAACTGTTGTTTTCCTGGGACAAATTGGCTTTTCTCGTGTGAGGTCCTGACGGAGTCTGGGTCGGGACTCTGGACTCCCCCAGTGCTGGGCTTCAGGCACTTCCCCCCTCCCCTGCTAAGGCTGTGGGGGAACATTCAAAAGGGTAAAGGCCTCAGGACACAAATGACGCTGTCTAAACATTGCTTACTGAGAATGTGAGAGAATTTCCAAATAAAAATGGGGGAAGGTTTGTAAGAAGTGAGTCGGGGCTGTGCATGGCCAGTGGTGAGCACCAGTGATGGCTAAGCTGGCCCTGCAGAGAAACCACGCCAGATGCTTCTGAGATGATGTATCAAAACCCCAAACACTACTCTCTATGCCAGAGGAGGAGGAGATGTCTTTAGTGCAATAAAAACCTTATAGACCCATAGTTCAAAGGGAGGGGACTTCACAAGCCTGGCTGGCTGAGGAACAATTGGGCTGGACCATCCCCTAGAAACGCCCAGGGGTCTGATTTACCAGCAGCCTTTGGAGACCCTCTGCCTGGGCTCTGCAAAAGATCAGAAGCCCCCCGCCAAGCCCGAAGGCATTGACACACGTCTGTGTCATTTTAGATTGACATGCGTCCTCACACGTTATCCACAGACACCAGATGTTCTGAATGTCTCATTGTCCACCCTACGTAAACCCTGCGGAAACCAGGGGGCTCCGGGGAGCAAGGACGAGAGGAGAGGGATAGCGGGCAGGTTCTGCTCTGCCCGTGGCAGGCGGCAGGTGCACCCAGCTGCTCCCGAGAGGACTTCCTGCTTCAATTCCAGTGCCAGAAGCAGGTGGCACAGATATCCTATAATCTGGGGCTGAGCAGAGAGTGAGCAGGTGGCCCAAGGTGGGTGCTGCTTGCAGGGGCTTTGGATGTGCGTCAAATTGGGGTCTTGGAGGCAGGGGTTGCTCCAGGGGGTCGAGTTCAGAGGCTTCTTTCCCTGCCCTAAGCATCATGTGACCAACTATTCTGGACTGCTGGGACCAAGGGTGTCTCAGAGACAAGACATTCAGGAGCACCTCATGCCAACCAGGATGGGCTGCTTACTTCTGGGAGGCCCCTTAGGAAATGCCCAGCCCCAGGAAAAGTGACTTAGACCTGGGAGGGAGCCCTGGGGGTCCCCAAGAGGCAGCCAGGCTGGCAGCCCAGATCCAATCCTAACCAGAGCATTTGCCAGTGAGGACAGGGAAGTGAGAGCCCTTGGCCAAGGCTGCACTGCACGGTGGGTTGAACGACAGGGGCCTCCAGAAAAGTACGTCTACGTCCTGACCCCAGGTACTTATACGGGAGCCCACGTGGAAATAAGGTCTCTGCTGATGTCATTCAAATGAGGATGTTAGGAAGTGGTCATGCTGGGGTGGGGTGAACCCAGTCCAATGACCGTGTCCTGATAAGAGAAAGAAAGGGGGACTCGAGACACAGAGGGAAGGCCATGGGAAGACGGGGAGAGTGCAGCAACTCACGGGAGGGCCAGGGGTTGTGGGCAGCACAGAGGCTGCGGAAGGCCGGGACCCACTGGCCTGGCCGGCTGATGCCTCCAGACTGTGAGGGAACAGAGGCTCCAGCCTATGCGCTTTATTACGGCAGCCGCAGACACCCCCACCCACCGTGGGGCCCCTCAGCCAGCTCTGCCCACCACCTCCTCTCACCCTCTGTCCTTGTCTCCTCTTTTCTCCTCCCTCAAGCCCCCTGGTTCCAGCCGAGTTTATGTGGGGTGAGCAATGAAGGATGCTTAGAATATGTGGGGTCTGTGAGGGACAGGTGTGAGGACGTGTCAGTTTGAAGTGACACAGCCGTGTTTCAATGCCTTTGGGCTTTAGGGGGCTTCTGACCTTTTGCAGAGCCCAGGCAGAGGGTCTCCAAAGGCTGCTGATAAATCAGACCCCTGGGCATTCCTGGGGGATAGTCCAGCCCCATTGTTTCCTGCCCGAGAAGACCCCTCCCTCCATCTAATTTGATTAGTATTCAAAGCAACAGGGAAGTAAAGTGGATACCCCCCTTGGTGTGGTGGGTGGGCCTAAGCAGTCTGCTGAAGGCCGAAAAAGAGCAAAAAGGTGAACCTCCCCTAAGTAAGAGAGAATCCATCCTGTCTGCCTGCTTTGGACGTTTGGCTGGCACATCAGCCTTGTCCTGTCTTTAAACTAGAACTGAAATGTGGCCTCTTCCTAGGTCTGGAACCTGCTGGGCTCAGACCCAGCACCGCCCTTTGCACTCTCCCTGACTCTCTGCCTCACCCTGCAGGTCTCAGGACTCATTAACCTCCATCATGTGTGAGCCAATTTTTCGTAATATTTAGTTTATTTGAAAACATTTAACATATACAGCAAATATCTGAGAATTTAAAGATCACTTATTGCATTTATTGAATCAAATGTTTTCTCTTCTTAAGTCCTAAAATCCTTAAGGGTATGTGTATGTGTGCAAACATTCTCTTTCCCTCTTAAAAATAAAAGTCTGACTCAAGTTAGTTTGAAACAGCTTTTGCAATTTGCTTTTGACTCCAACCCCACCTGGGGGAGAGGCTCCTAACCCCTGAATGGTCTTTCGGGAGTGATGATGTGGTTACAGCGGCCAGGGGTGTGAGGGCATCACTAGAAATTGTCTGTGTGACTTATTTGGAGTCCTTTTGGAAGAAAGTTTTCAACATGCCATGCTATAAACTCATTCTTGTAATTATTGTGTTTTAGCTCAGATTATTTGATCTTCCTTCGTCATTTCAAGCTGACATGATGATATAAATTATCAGGTGCAGGACAATTCCAGTGGTGCCAGAAGCACCGTATTTCAACCTCCCCCGAGGGAGGCGATCCAGTCGTGAGCTGCTGGTGCTGGCAGGGACCAAGCTGAATGGAACTGAGGCCTGGAAGTCCGAGGCAGGCTGGAGTCAGGGAGCCAGACCTGACTGCCCTCCCCGCCACGTCCCAGGTCCTGGATTCAGATGTGTGTTCATTTCTGCGCATACATTAGCTTCTTTACAGGAACTGCTACTTCCTTAGCAAAACATTATTTACTAGGATCAATATCATTCCTGACTGTGCCACTCAATGCTGTTAGTAATAGATCCTGAAGCTTATCCCTGAGGCTCCGGGTCTGACAGTCAGGGAGACCCTGGAAGCCTCCCAGTCTTGTCCCTTTATTGCCCCCAAGCTCTTGTTCACGCTGTAAGGCAGGTACAAATTAAAAATAAGAGGCTTGATTCTTCCTCTTGAGAAGAAGAGATCCCCCCCTTCTTTAAGCATGCACTTTAGAAAGCTTCCCATTGTAGCTAAGCTTCCATTCTCTGCAAGTGGAGCAAAGCCGGCAGTCACCAGCTCAGGCAGCACTGCTTAGGACAGGATGCACGGTTCATGTCTGGGGAGAGGCTGTGTCCAGGGATAGGACCTTTTCCCCCAGCTCGTGTGTTTGTGTGTGAGTGCACAGATGTGAGTGTGTAGGTGCACGTGAGTGTGTGAGAGTGTGAGCATGTGTGAGTGTGCAGATGAGACTAAGTATGCATCTGAATGTGAGACTTGGAATGTGTGAGTATGTGTCCATTTGTATGTGTATGTGTGCAGTATACACATGAAATTGTGTGAATGTATGTACATATGTGTTAGTGTGCAAATGTGTGAGTGGTGTGCGTTTGTGAGAGTTTGTGTGTATGTGTGGGTGTGTGTGAAGGTAAGGCCATGAGTGTATACCCAATTGTGAGTGCATATGAGTGAGTGCAGGTGAGAGTGAGTGTGACGTGTGTGGATGTGTGCACATCCTAAGTCTGGCCTCGCACACCAGTGGCTTCTGTGAGTCCTGCAGCCCTTGGACGCTGCACCTGCCAGATGCTGGGCTTTCTGTGATGGCCCTGTCCAGGGACAGAAGTTCAGCCTATTTGATAGACAGACCTGTAGCTGGACACATCCCTGCCGGTGTGGGATGCCAAGTTTGAGAGAATTCTCCCTGATAGCTGCTATGTGGGGTTATTTTCTCCTCAGCGTGTTCACATGGAAAATGCAAATGTGGAAACCCTGGCCACCATGCAGACCAACATGTGTGAGCAATGACAGAGGGAATGCTCCCTGGGACAAGACACATGCACCCTGCCCAGCCCGCAGGAGGGGCCAGGCTCGAGGAAGACTGTCAGCTTTGCGGTTTCGCTTTAATCCCCTGAGCATCACATAAAGAGAGTGTGTTAGAACGGCAGCTTACACAATTTCAGGCTACGGTATGTCCTCAGCTGGTGAGCTGTCCCGGCTCTGTGGCTGGGTGTTCTCAGTGGAATTGAGACTCGACGGGAACTGGGGCTTCAGGCTTGGAGAGCCTGGGCTTAGTCTTCCACTACCTGGCTGTGTGGCCTTTCTGGACCTCAGTTTCTCTCTCTGTGTAATGGGAATAAAGGGCCTACTTTATAGGGTGGTTGTGAAGATGACGGAAAATGAGGAGCAGGACCACTTTTGAGTTCCAGACTATGATATTCTCCCCCATTTCACCTTCCTATTTTATAGAAACGTTCATACATTATAGTAGCAAAAATTCTGAGAGATGACATATGAAACATCAAAATACAGATCGTAATGTAACATGAAAAAAATTCTCTTATTTTAAATGTCTAGGTTTACTTAAACTATAGTACTTTTTCTTTTTCTTTTTTTTAAATTAATTATTTATTTATTTATTGTTAAATCATAGCTGTGTACATTAGTGCAATCACCTGTACCCATTCTAAGATGCACCATAGATGTGGCCCCACTCATTACCCTCCCTCCACCAAAACCTCCCCCCTCCCTTCCCCTTCCTTGGCCCTTTCCCCATAGT
>CAUYPK010099917.1:0-12299 GCA_963574355.1 Loris lydekkerianus | reverse complement strand
CCTCTTACATGTTTACGTAGATGGAGCTGGAACATATTCTTCTTAGCAAAGTATCCCAGGAATGGAAGAAAAAGTATCCAGTGTACTCAGCTCTACTATGAAGCTAAATTATAGCTTTCACATGAAGGCTATAACCCAACTATAGCACAAGACTATGGGGAAAGGGCCAAGGAAGTAGAAGGGAAGGGAGAGGTTTTGGTGGAGGGAGGGTAAAGCGTGGGGCCACATCTATGGTGCATCTTAGAATGGGTACAGGCAAAACTTACTAAATGCAGAATACAAATGCCTACATACAGTAACTAAGAAAATGCCATGAAGGCTACGTTGATTAGTTTGATGAGAATATTTCAGATTGTATATGAAACCCACACATTGCACCCCTTGATTGCACTAATGTACACAGCTATGATTTAACAATAAAAATAAATAAATTAAAAAATGAAAAATAAAAAAAAAAGTAAAGTAATTAGTAAAGTATCTCAAGAATGGAAGAAAATGTATCCAATGTACTCAGCCATACTATGAAACTAATTTATGGCTTTCACATGAAAGCTATAACCCAGTTATAACCTAAGAATAGGGGGAAGGGAGAAAGGGAGGGAAAGCAGAGGGGAGGTGGGCAGAGAGAGGGTA
The DNA here is from genome assembly GCA_963574355.1 of Loris lydekkerianus. Classification (NCBI taxonomy): domain Eukaryota; kingdom Metazoa; phylum Chordata; class Mammalia; order Primates; family Lorisidae; genus Loris; species Loris lydekkerianus. Next base: position 11,666 of record CAUYPK010099917.1, on the reverse strand, counting down.
ATTGGTGGGATTACACCTGTTGTGCATCTTACAAGGGTATATGTGAAACTTAGTAAATGTAGAATGTAAATGTCTTAACACAATAACTAAGAAAATGCCAGGAAGGCTATGTTAACCAGTGTGATGGAAATCTGTCAAACAGTCTATAAAACCAGTGTATGATGCCCCATGATCGCATTAATGTACACAGCTATGATTTAATAATAAAAAATATATACATTCCCTAGAGGTATTGAACTATAATTTTCTTTTCTTGTTAGGTCTTTTCCTGGTTTAGGGATGAAGGTGATGTTTGCTTCATAGAATGTGTTGGGTAGTATTCCTTCTTTTTCTACATTTTGGAAAAGATTAAATAATATAGGTACTGGTTCCTCTTTAAAGGTCTGGTAGAATTCTGATGTGAAGCCATCTGGTCCTGGGCTTTTCTTTTTGGGGAGATTTTAGATAGTTGATGCTCTTTCAGAACTTGATATACACCTGTTCAAAAGTTCTGCTTCATTCTGGGTAAGTCTAGGAAGGTGGCATGCTTCCAAGTATTGATCTAATTTCCTTCAGATTTTCATATTTCTGAGAATAGTGTTTCTTGTAATATTCATTAAGGATTTTTTGAATTTCTGAGGAGTCCATTGTTATTTCTTCTTTGTCATTTCTGATTGATGAAATTAGAGATTTTACTCTTTTATTCTTGGTTAGGTTAGCCAAAGTTTTATCTATTTTATTCCTTTTCAAAAAACCAACTTTTTGATTTATTGATCTGTTGTATAATCTTTTATTTTCAATTTCATTTAATTCTGCTCTAATTTTGGTGATTTCTTTTCTTTTACTGGGTTTGGGGTTGGAATGTTCTTCCTTTTCAAGTTGCTTGAGATGTCCCATTAAGTTGTTAACTTCCTCTCTTTCTGTTCTCTTGAGGAAGGTTTGCAGTGCTATAAATTTCCCTCTTAAGACTGCCTTTGTGGTATCCCAGAGGTTCTGATAATTTGTGTCTTCATTGTTGTTTTGTTCCAAAAATTTGGTAATTTTCGTCTTAATCTCATCAATGACCCAGCTATCATTCAGCATAAGGTTATTAAGCTTCCATGTTTTTGTATGAGTATGCAGATTCCTGTTGTTACTGTATTCTACTTTTATTCCATGGTGGTCTGAGAAGATGCAAGGAATAATTTATATTCCTTTAAATTACTGGGGTTAGACTTGTGACCTAACATGCAATTGATTTTGGTGAATGTTCCATGGGCTGATGAAAAGAATGTTTATTCAGTTTTGTTGGGATGAAATGTTCTGTAGATGTTTGTTAAATCCAAATGTTTGATGATTAAGTTTAAATCTAAAATTTCTTTCCTCAGTTTCTTCTCAGAGGATCTATCCAACACTGCCAAAAGAGTGTAAAATCTCTGACTATTAAGAAGCTGGAGGAAATCACGTTGCTCATGTCTGTTAGAGCTTCTCTTATAAATTGAGACGCTTTCTGGTTGGGTGCATAAATGTTAATAATTGAAATCTCATCGTATTGAGTATTACCCTTAACAAATATGAAGTGACCATTCTTATCCTTCCTTATTTTTGTTGGTTTAAAGCCTATTGTATCTGCAAATAGAATTGCAACACCTGCTTTTTTCTGATTTCCATTTGCTTGAAATACAGACTTCTTCACCTGGAGTCTATATTTATCTTTTAAGGTAAGATGAAATTCTTGTATGCAGCAGATATCTGGCCTGAGTTTTTTAATCCAGTCAGCCAACCTGTGCCTCTTTAGAGGATGATTTAAGCCATTCACATTAATTATAAATATTATAAGTCTGGTAGAATTTTGGGTATTGAGTTTGTCAAAAGTCCAGTGGATATTTTTAACCCTTCTGCCACATCAGAAGTTGGAATTTGATCAAAAGTTTCTGAGTGAGTTTAATTTGGTGGTAGAGGATTGTGCTAGTCACTATGGAGGTCTGAGAATATCTTGGAGAGGTAGTTTAGTTAGGGCAAATTTCTTCAACTTGTGGATGTCATTAAAGTATTTAATTTCTCCATCATAAGTGAAACTCAGTTTAGCTGGATACAGGATCCTGGGTTGAAAGTTATTTTGTTTTAGGAGATTAAAAGTCAATGACCATCCTCTTCTAGCTTGAAAAGTTTTAGCAGAGAAATCTGCAGTCATTCTAATATTCTTCCACTTGTAGGTTATGGTTTTCTTATGTATGGCTGCTTGCAGAATTTTCTCCTTCATTTTTACTTTGGTGAAGTTAATTATAATGTGTCTGGGAGATGCTTTATTTAGTTTGAGTCATGCTGGGATTCTGAAACTGTCTGCTATCTGAATTTCAGAATCCTTTGCCATGTTTGGGGAGTTCTCCATAATTATCTCTTGAAGTAGAGCATCTGGGCCTTTTGAAGCAACCTCGTCACCTTCCGGAATTCCTATAAGGTGAATATTAGTTTTCTTCTAATTGTCCCAGAACTCTCTGAGAGAATGATAAGTTTTTGCTCTCAACTTCTCTTCCTCTTTGAGCATTTAGGAGCATCCAAAAGCTTTGTCTTCAATGTCAGAAATCCTTTCTTCTGCCTGTTCCATTGTGTTACTACTATATTTCTCAGATCTTTGAGGGTTGCAAGTTCTTGCCTCAATTTGTCAAAATCTCTGGTAATTTTGTCTTTTAATTTATTGAATTTTTGAGACAACTCATGAAATGCTCCTTGAATTTCTAATTCCAACTTTACTTCCATTCTTCATCTTATTTGCGATTCAAACTCTAAATTTGATTTCTGATATCTCAGCCATTTGTTTATGAATGGGATCTTCTGATGTGTCTGCCTTGTCATTCTTTGGGGGAGTTAATCTACTCTGATTATTTATATTTCCAGAGTTTTTTCACTGATTCTGCCCCATGATTATTTTTCACTGTTTGGCTAGATGAGCAGATTAGGTGAAATTGGATTGGGGACTCCTGGAGTAGTAATTTACCAGCCCTTTGCCCAAGAGCTGGGACCGGTGACTGCAGGTTTTCCCCTACCACTTTGCAAAGGACCTGTATAGTACTATGGCCTGAGACACTGGGGACCTACATGTTGTGTTGGGGCTAAGTGGCTCTGTTTCTGCTAGTCTCTGTCCAATCATAGTGAATCAGTAACTCTGGATTGAAGTCTCAGCTGTGGAAAAATATAAGGAACTAAGACACCCCACCCCCTATGGACAACAACTGGAAAAGGAAAATCAAACCTTCCCACAACAACACAACCAGAGTACCACCTTGAATGGTCCTCTGGTATTGGCCTACGTCAAGAGTTCCAAATCGATTGTTGCAGTCAGCACCCAGTCTCAAGTGGGAGAGTTCAAAAGGTCTCCAGCAACTAGATAGTAGGAGTCTTCTGGCAGCTCAAGTATGACTCACTCTGGTGCTCTGTGGAGTCAGAAAGGCCCACCCAGCAAATGAATTGGTCTGGGAAGGTTGACGTCTCCTTTCCCACCTTACACCTCTGTCACACCCAGTCACTTGGTAACCTGGCAGGGCTGTGAGCAGATGCTCCAATGAGCAGATGCACCAGGGCTTTGCACAGGGAGATCTATGTCTCCTCAACCAGGCTGCAGCACTCTGCCACCAGCCGGAAGGGGGAGCTGAAGCCTGACTATTGTGGGTGCTTAATGGAGGAGTTTCACTCAGTTCCAGAGTCTCAAAGCTGCAGATGCTGGTGTGGATGTGAAGGGAAGGGAACACTTTTACATTGTTGGTGAGACTGCAAACTAATACAACCTTTTTGTAAGGAAGTTTGGAGAATCTTCAAGGAACTCAAATTAGACCTCCCTTTTGGTCCTTCAATCCCATTGCTGGGCATCTACCCAAAAGAAAAAAAAAATCCTTTTATCATGAGGATATTTGCACTAGATGGTTTAGCACAGCCCAATTTATAATTGCCAAAATGTGGAAACAACCTATATGCCCACCAACCCAAAAATTGAATGACAAGCTGTGGTATATGTATACCCTGGAATACTATTCAGCCATTAATGGAGACTTTACATCTTTTGTATTAACCTGGATGGAGGCAGAACACATTCTCCTTAGTAAAGCATCACAAGAATAGAGAAGCAAGAATCTAATGTATTCAATTCTGATATGAAGCCAGTAGATGATCTTCTACATAAGAAAAAACCTACATAAAATGGGTAATCAAACCCACATAAGAAAAAAACTCAACTCAATTTTACTTTGCGACTTTGTGATGTGGGTTTGTTTTATTTTGTTGACAGAGTGTCACTTTGTCACCCTGTGTACAGTGCTGTGGTATCATCATAGTTCCCAACAACCTCAATGTAGGTGGCAGTGGAAAGAGGGAGCAGAGAGAGAAAAGGATGGAGGCAGATGGGGGTGTCATGGTGTATGGCACACCTCTTGGGGGCAGAACACGTTTATAAGAGGGACTTTACCTAACAAATGTTATCAGTGTAACCTAATTATTTGTGCCCTCAATGAATCCCAAATAATAAAAAACAAAACAAAACAAGATAAAATAAAGCAGAATTTCAGTTCCTACCCCAGACTTACAAAATTGAAATCTGCAGTTTAACAAGATCCTCAGGTGAATTATAAACATTAAAATTTGAGGACCACTGGTAATGTTTCCCAAACTTTTTTGACTCAGGAAATTTTCTTTATGACATAATACACACACACACACACACACACACACACACACACACACACAGAGTAGGGCCAGAAGCAAATGAGTTAAATGAGGTGCCCAGGACATAACATTTAAGGAGGTACTCACTTTTAGAGTCCTGCAAGTACACTTAAATGAGTGAGTGCCTTTTTTAATTTGGGGCTCTAATTTACTCACTCAGTATTTTTCTCTTCAATATTTTTCACTCTGCCTTCAAAGCCAGCATGACTGGCCACTGGTGATTTTGAAGGAAGAGAAAGAAAACAATGATTCCAGGATATGGGTGGCCTCCCAAGACTAGAATATGTGAGCTGACATCCAGTAAGGAAATGGAGACCTCAGTGGAATACCCACATGGAACTGATCAACCAGAATGATCTTGGAAGTTTCCTAGATTCATTCTCAGAGCCCCTGGAAAGGAATATAGACAGAGCCAAGCTGACAGCCTTATTTCAGTTCTGTGGGACTGTAAGCAGAGGACCTCACTGAGCCACACTATACCCACCAACAGGAAGTCTTTAGTGCAATAGAAAGGACTTTATGGGAATTGGAAATTTTGGCTTACATGTGCACAGCTGCAAGATAATAAATAGGTGTTGTTTTAATCACTATATTTGTAGTAATTTGTTATGGCAACAATAAAAATCTAGTATATATATATATATTCATACCTATGTATATAATTGGTAATGTTTCAAGAAAATAATATACTCTTACTATATGAATATACTGTTATGTGATAGACTCTAATATTATTATCTTCTATACAATTTTGTTTCATTTATTTCATTTTTAATGCTGCTCATACTCAACTAAATTTCTTTTATAGACCATTAATCAGTTGTTTTCATTTAAAAACATTAGCCTGCATAGTTTATACATTGTGGAAGGTAGAAGGTGGTTGTCTATGGAGTAAACATTAGGTGGTCTCTGCAGGGCAAAGAGGTGGACCAGAAATAATTCTAAATGAAAACAAGAATTGCAAAATATACATATATTTGCATATATTATATATGATACATTATATATCATATATCATATATTAGAGATTATATTGGGAGACATATTTATGTATTATATATGTATTTATATATTATATATTTATATATGTATGTAAACAAAAATGAAAGGAAGAAAAAACCTTTTCCACAGAGGAAAAAAATAAGAAGGGAAAATAGTTGTCCTCGTGGGTGCATTTAACAAGATTTGGAAAATAGAATGAGGCAGAGGCCATCTTACTTTTGCTATTAACCTGGCAATCAAGACGGTAGAAATGTGAGCATTTAGAGACAGAGATGGTAGCCAGATTCAGGGTGCAGTGAGTGAAACAGCTTCTGTCCTCTGTATCTCAGCTGTGGTGCTATGCACTTCAACTCAATATTCCAGCAGCAGGCTTAACTTCTGTTTCTCCAGATAGTCCAGCACTTTCATAAACACAAGTACCTATACTGGTTCTCTACTTGAGTGGTGTCTATTCTTGCCCTGAACCTTGGCCCACTAACAGGAAGCCTTTTATGCAGCTGACATTGTATGAAAATTGGTTAATCGTTTTGGAAAACAATTTGGCATTAAGGTAGAATATATTCATATCATACAACTCAGAGATCCCACTTTTAAGTATATCCTAGAGAAAACTTCTTATAAATATTTTGGGAAGTATGGATAAGAATGTATGTAAAAACACTTCATAATGATAAGAAATAGATACAAGCCAAAAGAGAGAGTTCCTTATGAAAAATTATAGACAATGATAAAGACCCAGTAATTACAGAAATTAAAGGATACAAATACAAAGCAATTTCACAAGCTTTCTGGTAGAAAAAGTAAGACACCTTCCAAGAAGAGGGGACAGTGGTTGGAAAGCAGAGTTAGTTAATTAGAAATTAATTCTGATTATGACTGCCTTAGAATATGCTGAGCTGACATCCAGTAAGGAAATAGAGACCTCAGTGGAATACCCACATGAAACTGAACAACCAGAACGATCTTGGAAGCATGTCTGCATGATTAATTTCTCAATAATGAACTTGAATTCATTCTGTAACCCAAGAATTAATAGAATTTTAAAAAGGGAAAAGAATTCTTAGTCTTCAAAAAGAACATGAAACAAATCTTTATTAAGACTCTCATGTTAAGAGGAACCCAAAATCAAAGTGAGGAGAGTATAGAAATATTACAATTTAGAATTTCATTCAGGCTTTGTAGGAAAACTTGAATGGCTGCCTGTGATTAATTATTACTGTCCATTAAGTTGCATAACTAGTTTATTAAAGGTCAGGATGCCTGACTTTTGAAGCAGTGCAACAATCATGGCGTCATTATCCTTTCTTTGCCTTGAGTTGGTGGGCAGAGCATACCACTTGTTTTACACCCATAGTGATAGGGAAGGAGTCCTACACTAAAAATGAATCACATATTCAGTCTGCCAAGAAGCAGAGACCACTACCCTTGATTGGATCAATTGACATGTTTTGTTTTCTTGTTTTGTGCAGTTTGGCTTTGTTTTGTTTTAAACAAAATAAAGATGAGACTGCTTGAGATAACTGACTTGCAACATGACAGGTAAAGCTTTTAATTGATTTATTTTCATAAGTCTTCCAACAAGAGTCACGCCAATGGTACAGGTGTTTAGAGTGTTGAGCCCATAGTTTCATGTCTCAAGAGTGAGTGAGCTGGGAAGTAAGGATAGAAAAAACTCTGTCTTCAGCAAGTACTACAGCATTACTTTTAGCAAGAGCACTTCCTCCTCCCTCCTCAATGTTGCAAGCAGAGAATGGAATTATTCTTATTGCGATGGCTTTCATTTTGTCAGCAATAGGTAGAAGTGGACAGAAGAGAATCATAGACATCAGGGCTAGAGAAACCAGATTGTGTCTTACCTAATTACTTCATTTATGACTGAAGAAGCTGATTTCCAAAGAAGTCAGGCAGCCCCTCAGTGACAGCAAGGACAAGGCCTTCTTATTTCTCAAGATATTTGGTTCTAGTTTCAGGAACATCATTTATTAGCTTACCTTACAGCCAGGCAAAATGTCAGGTTTAGAATCTGACTCAGTTTCTATGAATGCATAACCATTCTATTGCTACATAACCAATTACTACATCCTTACTGGCTCAAAACAATTCTCACTTATTAGCTCACAGTTCTGTAGGTCAGAAGCCCAGGAATGGTATGGAGGGGTTCTCAGTTCAGGTTCTCCCTAGGCTGAAATCAAGCTCTCAGCCAGCTGCACTATCACCTGGAAAGGCTCTTCCAAGCTCATATGGTTGCAGCAGAATTCAGTTCCTGGCAGTTACAGGGCGACAGTCTCCATTTCCTCACTGGCTGCACCTGGGAGATGCTCTGTGCTCCCTTGCTCCTTGCCATGTGCTGCCCAAACATTCAAAGCCAACACTAGAGACATTTTCTTGGACTCAGTCTTCTCATGCTTCAAATTTCCCAAACTTTGAAACTTCCTCCGGGAAGACTAGTCCCTTTTAGGGGCTTGCCTGATTAGGTCAGGTTCACCTAAAATAACCTCCCTCTTTTAAAGTCAACTATGTCACATAACATAACCTAATCACAATAATGATTACCCATCATATTTACAGGTCTCCTCCACTCTTGAGGGTTGGAGATCATCTTACAATTTTGCATGCTACAGATTCTGGGTAATTCAGCAGCCCATCATAGCACTGGCCCAGCTGTGAGCTCTATTGAACTGAAAAAGAAGGCGCATCAGGATTCAGCACATTTCTGAAGCAGTGCTACGAAGATTATGGGCACGGAGATTAATGAGCTACAAAAGTTCTTGCTCACTCACCAAATTTTAAACAAAACTTTTAGAGGCTTACAAAGCTTGATGTAAGGGAGAGATACCAAAACTAAATACCATAAGATTATTGAGGGAAACAGGAACACTTTATAATTTCTGGTTTGAGATTATATATATCAACTATTCAAAATTATGTTCTTCCTGTAAAAGAGCTATCTTCTGATTCTCTCCTTCATCATGAAAATAAAAGGAATGGCAACTGATGGTTTTGCATATTGTAAAGACAATGCTCTATCTATGATGATCTTACGCCTCTTTTTTGAACTAATTCAGTAAAAGATTCACTCATTATGCAGACAAAAATATGTTGCCTTCTGCTGGCAGCTGTCCCATCTGTCCATTTCCATGGCTACAGCTCTACTTCAAATATTCTTTATCTTTCTCCCCTATATTAACCCCTCACCAATGCCCTCTGGGTCCTTTTTTCCTCTTCAACCAAGCCTGCATACACTCACAAAATTTGATTCCTGTTACTCTGCTCCTAAGCCTTATCTGAGCCTGTGAATGTCCTGGTGAGAATTCTTCCCAGCCCAGTAACCTCCAGCCTGTCAAGAGTACTGAAACTTTCCTTCATCTACAACAGCACTTTCTTTACTCCACTTCTATCTTCGGAGCCATCTGTCTTTGTACAATGAGTACACCACATAGCATGTTCCTTGAGAGCAGGAATCTGGTCTTTCTCATTCACTGTGCTTTCCTCATAATGGGTTCTCTGTGTATATATTTGTCAAGTGAAAGGATGGGTTTTTCATTCTTCTCTTTTGATCTTGACTTATTCTTGCAGGGACTGGGGAAAAATAAGTTCTGAAGTCTACTCATACCAAAGACTGCATGACAAATTGGCCAACTGGGATTATATTTAACCGTATAGTCATGGGCTTGATCATCTCTTTTGTAGTAAGTCACCATTTAGGGAGAGGAGTAAAAATTCTGGTCACTGTGAGGAGTCATGCAGCATTCTGCTGGAGTACATAAAATGTGCATAGAATGGTGATACGTGGATGAGAGAAAAATTACTCACGCAATGACTTGAAAGAATCCATAAATGTTTCTAAACACCGAGTTCGTAAACAAGATTGTAAGTGCAGTGGTTTAACTGGGCACTGAGGGAAATAGTCTATTGGGCACTCAGAGTAGTAGTTTTATTGCAGTAACATAAGTACTAAGTGATCATAGTTTTAATGTCTCCAGAAGATGGCAACAACAACTAAAAACATCCACCAGAGATACAGGACTGATTTGTCATCTACCTTCTCAGGAATCCTTATTGATCCATTCTTAATCCATGGAAAGAAGTCATTTTCATGCACCCTTTAAAGACTTTTTCCATGAATTGGCCCTACTTTCCCTGTCTAAGCATGATTCCCTCACTTACCGATATATGTTCTCAATTCTAGCTACTATTACCTTCTTGCTATCTTCAATTCTTCCTCCACATGTTTGCTAATGATCTTTCTTCCTCCCTAGAAAGACTCCTTACTCTTCTCCAACCCCATCCAAAGCCTATCTTCAAGATGTTCTCAAATCCCAGGCCTTTAACAGGACTTTACTAACAATGCTTAAGAGCATCTTCCTATTGCATTTCCACTGGAACAACATGTTTGTTGGGTATATCATTTAATTATACTTTATTTCCCTCAGAATAGAGATTTCTCCATTGCCTTTCCAATTTGTAATTTCCAATGTCCAATTGAGAAATCTTTTGTCTAACTTGTAAAACAAATCCTCTAGTGTAGATTTTGTTTTGCAAGGATAGAGTGTTTTTCATTCTTAAAGTGCAGCACTGTAACTAGAACATATCTCTATGTTGTGTATTCTGGATGAAATCTACTTGTAATGCCTTATGCACTTTCACTGAGTATCTTATTAGTCCATTACGGAGATATTTTCTTATACTGTACTGTTAATACTTCTTTTTAGTTTCTTTCTTGTGTTCTTTTTTTTTTTTTTGTTTTGTTTTTTTTTTAATTGTTGGGGATTCATTGAGGGTACAATAAGCCAGGTTACACTGATTGAATTTGTTAGGTAAAGTCCCTCTTGCATCGTGTCTTGCCCCCAAAAGGTGTGGCACACACCAAGGTCCTACCCCCCTCCCGCCTTCCCTCTCTGCTGTTCCTTTCCACACCCCTCCCTCCTTCTTTCTCTCTCTGCTCTCCCCTTCCCCCACCCCCACCATGACCTTAATTGTCATTAATTGTAATCATATAAAAATTGAGTACATAGGATTCATGCTTCTCCATTCTTGTGATGCTTTACTAAGAATAATGTCTTCCACTTCCATCCAGGTTAATACAAAAGATGTAAAGTCAACATTTTTTTAATGGCTGAATAGTATTCCATGGTATACATATACCACAGCTTGTTAATCCATTCCTGGGTTGGTGGGCATTTAGGCTGTTTCCAGATTTTGGTGATTGTAAATTGAGCTGTAATAAACAGTATAGTACAAGTGTCCTTATGATAAAAGATTATTTTCCTTTTGGGTAGATGCCCAGTAATGGGATTGCAGGATCAAATGGGAGGTCTTGAGTGCTTTGAGGTTACTCCATACTTCCTTCCAGAAAGGTTGTACTAGTTTGCAGTCCCACCAGCAGTGTAACAGTGTTCTCTTTTTTCCACATCCACACCAGCATCTGCAGTTTTGAGATTTTGTGATGTGGGCTATTCTCACTGGGGTTAGATGGTATGTCAGGGTGGTTTTGATTTGCATTTCTCTAATAGAGAGGGATGATGAACATGTTTTCATATGTTTGTTAGCCATTCGTCTGTCTTCTTTAGAGAAGGTTCTATTCATGTCTCTTGCCCATTGATATATGGGATTGTTGGCTTTTTTCGTGTGGATTAATTTGAGTTCTCTATAGATCCTAGTTATCAAGGTTTTGTCTGATTCAAAGTATGCAAATATCCTTTCCCATTGTGTACGTTGTCTCTTTGCTTTGGTTGTTGTCACCTTAGCTGTACAGAAGCATTTCAGTTTAATGAAGTCCCATTTGTTTATTTTTGTTGTTGCAATTGCCCTGGCAGTCTTCTTCATGAAGTCTTTCCCCAAGGCCAAAATCTTCCAGTGTTTTTCCTATGCTTTCTTTGAGGATTTTTATTGTTTCATGCCTTAAATTTAAGTCCTTTATCCATCTTGAATCAATTTTTGTGAGTGGGGAAAGATGTGGGTCCAGTTTCAGTCTTTTACATGTGGATATC
>CAUYPK010099916.1:0-20415 GCA_963574355.1 Loris lydekkerianus | reverse complement strand
CCTGCTGATCTTCTCAGCAACAGGGGTGGAAACTGGAGGGCAGTTTCTGGTCTGTTTTCTAAGAAACTTATGAATTCTATTATCTTTACAAATATAAGATGAGAAAATAATTTTTTCAATATTTTTTATTAATCTTTTTATAAAATGAAAAGAAACTCCTATGATCGATTAAGGAAGGTGGTTATGGCTGGGTGGTTCATGGGGTTTGGGTCTTTTTGGTTAGTTTTCTTTTTTTTCCTTTTTAACCTTAAGCTTTAATTTGAAACATTCTCAGATGTTTGGGGGGGAAACATCCTCTTAAAATGGGTCCTTGTGCTTGCCTTCTGGGGAGGCGGTCCAGAGCAGATGGATCATATGGCATTTATGCATATGTTATATGCGGGCTGCACCCATCTCTTTCTCCCCCAACCTTTGCTTCTTGGGTTGTTGTGCTACTTTCCCCTTACTTTGCTACATTTCTATAGTTAAGTTGGTTTTACTTGAATGATTCATGTTTAGGGGAAAAAAATGAAAATCTCCCTTAAAATTTGTTTCAACTCCTCCTGCAAATAAAAAAAATAAAAAAAAAAAAACAATAAATGAAGTGGCAGATGTAAATGGGCTCTGGTCATTGTCACCCTGAGTGTGTGTGTGTCTTGAGGCTTTTAGATACTTACACATACTTAGTTTTAGAAAACCTGAAAGAATGCCTGTGGGGGCTGTGCCCAGACACAGTTCAGCTCTATCCTCACAAGCCCCATGCTGCTGAGTCCTAACTTCTCATTCCCTTCTTGTACCTTGGCCACACCAGGAGAAACAGATTTTTTTCACTCGTTTCCTGAGTAAGGACTTTGGCTTTCACCGTGGTGGGGCCAGAGTCAAGGGGTGTGGTTAACAGGCTCAGCTTTCAGTGTTCATAGAGCCAGGAGGATTACCTGAAAGTTAGCCTACCCATCCACAAGGGACTGGGCTTAGGTGGGCCCTTTCAAACTTGCCAGTTCTGGGGCTGACCGAATTGGACTTGTAAGTTCCTAAAAGTTATTGCATGTTGCCTAACCCCCAGGGAGAATATGGAGTCCTCTGCGACTCCAAAGCCAGGGGTCTTTGCTATCGCCTACCTCTTGGCCAGGGCGAAGGTATGGGACGAGAGAGGGGTGCGCCTTACAGGAAGGATATTTTAAGTATAGCAGCAATACCTTGGCATGAACAAGAGCAACTACCTCCTATACTCAGGGTTGGCTTAGAGCGGTTGCTACTAGCTGGGGGGGAGGGGCCCACCTTGGTATGCTCCTCTCCCCACCTCTTCCCCTGCAGCTAAAAGCTTGCTGGCTTGGGAAGGGTGGGCCAGGGTAGGATCTGTGCAAATTATGGTTGAGAGCCTCCGGCCATGACTGGGCGGAGGGGTGTGGCGGTTACTAAAATTGAGGTGGGCGGGGAAGAGCCTTAAGGGAGCCATGACCCTTGCACCTGCCAGAGACCCCAGAGGCCTCCTCGCCCTGGGTTGGGGGCCAAACCTGCTGAGCCAGGCCTCCCCCTCTTCCACACCCACTCCGAGCACCTGGAGCCTGACCTATCGGCTTACGTCTACGCCTCCTCGGCCTCGCAGCCGGTCCCACCCTACGCGGGTCCAGTACTCGGCCGCCAGCGGGACCTGTCAGGCTCTTGGAGGGCGTCCGGGAAGCTATGGGTATGTGCAGAGAGTTTTGAATGACTCCTCCTGCGACAATCAACGGAAATGGCAAAGCTCATACCACCACCCTACTCCTCTGTCCTCTACACGGAACCCGGGACCAGCTGCCCGACTGGGCCTCAGCGCGTCCCCGCCCTGTCCTCCGCCCGCAGAGGTCTTGGTCCTGGCCGCATACCGCGCGCAGAAGGGGGACGAGCTGAGTTTGGCGCCCGGGGACGTGGTTCGGCAGGTGCGCGAGGGGCCCGCACAAGGCTGGCTGCGCGGAGAGCTGGGGGGGCATTACGGCCTTTTCCCCGAGCACCTAGTCCAGGTGAGGCCGGGCCAGGCTGGGGGTCTGGGCGTGCGCCGCCCGGGAGCTGAGAGCGCCCTTCCGTGTCCTCATTCCCAGGAGATCCCAGAGACACTACGGGGCGCGGGAGAGGTGCAGAGACCGCGCTGCCGGCGCCGCCGAGGTAACAGCCAGGGCCGGTGAACCGGTGGGCGGGCGCGCGGAGGTTGCGCAGCCGGGGGTGGGAGGAGCATCCCTGCTCGCTGTGACTGACGTAACTTTGGGAGGGGCCGCGAGGCAGACCTACGGCCTGTGATTGGTTCTAGAGCACAATGCTCCGCCCTAGGGCGGGTCCTGGAGGTACTAAGGGTGCTCTTGCGGCCCGCCCCTCCACTGCTCGGCGGACTGGGGGGCACTCTTGTCTGACCTCAGGTCAGCCCGCCAAATCTCGGGGCCCTCAAAGATGGTGCAAAGTGAATTTCAGCTACAGCCCAGAGCAGGCGGACGAGCTGAAGCTGCAAGCTGGGGAGATTGTGGAAGTGATAAAGGAGGTAAGGGGATGGGAGGGTGAGGGTGAGGAGGCTGGGTAAAGTGAGGGCGTGGGCAAAAGGAGCTGTGAGGGGAGCTGTGAAGGGCGCCAGAGATGGTATAGTGAGGGAGCAAGGAAGGATAGGATCCTCGGGCAGAACCAAGGGTAGAAGATTTTACCCTTTGGGCAGAACCAGATGCCCCTGCGTCCTCCCCCCTCTCCCCAGATTGAGGACGGCTGGTGGCTGGGGAAGAAGAACGGGCAGCTGGGAGCCTTCCCATCCAACTTTGTGGAGTTGCTGGACAGTGGGCCCCCAAGTGAGACCTCAACCCTGTGACCCCCTGGGACCGTACTGCAATCTTCTGTGACCCTCCCAAGTGGCATGAGCCTGTGATCTACATAAGCTGACCCTGTGACTCCTTTGACCCTCTCCCATTACCTAACCTGTGAATTTGCACCCTCCCTAACCTCACTGTCCCCCACCAGGCCTTGGTAACCCGAACATGCCTTCAATCAGCCCTGGTCCCCAGCAGACTCCCAAGGTAAATTGGGTTAGAGTGGGCATAGAGATGGTGAGTTCCTTGTTGGGGTGCCTGGAGGCTCAAATTTTTCCTCCCTCTCCCTGCCCCCACTAGCTGAGCAGCCTGAGCTATGACAGCCCTCCAGACTACCTGAGGACAGGTAAGCAGCCAGCCAAAGGGTCCCCTGCCCCCTACTCCTAGGCCACTCTGACTTGGGGGAGGCAGACAGAGGAGGGGTCACTGACTGTTGTGGGAGGCTTGGCTTCAGTGGACTGACCTCTCCTCAGTCTCGCACCCTGAGATCTACAGGGTCCTGTTTGACTACCAGCCTGAGGCCCCAGACGAGCTGGCACTGCAGAGAGGAGACGTGGTGAAAGTACTGAGGAAGGTGTGAGGGGAACAGGGCAGGGACCACCCAGGGAAGGGATGTTGAGAAGGGGTGGGGCCCTGGGAAGAAGGAGCTTTTGGCTTATCTCCCCACTGGCATATTTCTCTCCCAGACTACAGAGGATAAGGGCTGGTGGGAAGGAGAGTGTCAAGGCAGAAGAGGCGTTTTTCCAGACAACTTTGTGCTCCCACCACCCCCAGTGAGTACAGAGCCAGACACAGGTAGCAGGGGGCAGGCTATTTTGGACAAAGTTGGAAGTCATGGTATTCACTGGACACACCTGGAGGGGGGATGGAGCTCCCTAAAAAGAGCTAGGGGCTATGGTACTCCCTGGACTTGGCTGTCAGCTGGAGGGTTACCCATAAATGAAGGTGGACTTAGATTATTTTATTTTTTTGAGACAGAATCTGACTTTGTTGCCTTTGGTAGAGTGCCATGGTGTCATAGTTCATAGCAACCTCAAACTCTTGGGCTTAAGTGATCCTCTTGCCTCAGGTTACTGGGACTACAGGTGCTCACCATAGTGCCTGGCTATTTTTAGAGATGGGGTCTCACTCTTGCTCAGGCTGGTCTTGGAACTCCTGAGCTCAGGAGATCCACCCACCTTGGCCTCCCAGAGTGCTGGGATTATAGGTGTGAGCTACTGGGCCCAGCCCCCTCTTTGGATTCTAATACAGGTTTTGTATCCCTTATCTAAAATGCTTGGGACCAGAAGTGTTTTTTTGTCTTTTTGGGTTTTTTTTTTTTTTAGACAGAATCTTACTATGTCGTTCTAGGTAGAGTGCTCTGCTGTCACAGCTCACAGCAAGCCTCAACCTTGGGAGGCTTAAGCGATTCTCTTACCTCAGCCTCCCAAGTAGCTGGGTCTACAGGCACATGCCATAACACCCAGCTATGTAGTTGTCATTTTGTTTAGCAGGCCTGGTCCAGGTTCAAACTGCCAGCCGTGGTGTATGTGGCTAGCACCCTAACCACTGAGCTATGGGCGTCGAGCCAGAATTTGGAATATTTACATATACATAGTGAGATATTTTGGGGATGGGATATAAATCTAAATACAAAATACATTTGTGTTTCATAAATACCTTAATGTAATTTTATATATTTTATATTTTGTGTGTGAAATAAGGTTTTGACTGCACCCTATCACATGAAGTCAGATGTGGAATTTTCCACTTGTGGCACCATGTTAGTACTCATAAAATTTCAGATGCTGGAGCATTTTGGATTTCAGGTTTTTCAAATTAGGGATGCTCAATCTGTACTTCTTTTCTGCATAGATCAAGAAGCTTGTTCCACGGAAGGTGATATCTCGAGAATCAGGTGGGTGTCTGGGCAGCCTGGGATTGGGGGTGCTTTTTGGGAGACCTTACCAGTCCATTTGCTCATAAACACCTGCAGCTCCCCAGTGGCCCAGACACCCCCATAGGAGCTCCCCTGTGGGTCAAGAGCCTAGTAGGAATTTATGAGAATCAACATGTGGGTCAATTTGTATGTATTAATCAGTTAATGTTTCTCTGTGTGTCTTAGAATGTGACTATCAGCGCAGCACCTGAGGCGAGTAGGGCGCTGCCCCCACATACCGAGGGTGGTGGGCTCAAACCCAGCCCTGGCCAAACTGTAACAAAAAATAGCCGGGTGTTGTGGCAGGCGCCTGTAGTCCCAGCTACTCAGGAGGCTGAGGCAAGAGAATCGCCTAAGCCCAAGAGCTGGAGGTTGCTGTGAGCTGTGACACCATGGCACTCTACCGCTGGTGACAAAATGAGACTCTGTCTCAAAAAAAAAAAAAAAAAAAGAATGTGGCTATTGCGAGTATATAGATTTGTTTCATTCTGTAAGGAAAAGTACAGACCTATGGTCTGAATCTGTGAGACTGTGTGTATATAAATGTTGTCAGTGAATAGCTCTGTAATGTGTCTGTGTGTCGGTGGGGATGTCTTTTTATTTATCTTTCTTACTTGACACATGCCAACAACATACATAAAATATATAAGATTGAATAATGATCTGTCACCCAAACCCAAGGACTAGAACATTGCCAGTAGCTTGTCTGTTCCTTCTTTTTCCCATTCCATCACTTCCCCCACTAGCTGAGTAAATTTACAAATTTTATGTAAGTTCCTTGAATTTTTATTTTTAAGGCAGTGTCTCACTCTATTGCCCAGGCATCAGAAAGTGCCTTGGTATCATCATAGCTCACAGCAACCTCAAACTCCTGGGCTCAAGAAGATCCTCTTGCCTCAGCCTCCCAAGTAGCTGAGACTACAGGTGCTCACCAGACTTGCTTTCTTTCTTCCTTTCTTTTTTTTTTTTTTTTTTTTTGAGACAGTCTCAAGCTGCCCTGGGTAAAGTGCCAGAGTGTCATAACTCCCAGCAACCTCAAACTCTTCTCTTGCCTCAGCCCCCAGAGTACCTGGAACTCCAGGTGCCTGCCACAGCACCTGGCTATTTTTTGGTTGTAGTTGTCATTGTTTGGCAAGCCCGGGTGGATTCCAATTCGCCAGCTCTGGTGTATGTGGCTAGCACCTTAGCTGCTTGAGCTACAAGCACTGAGCCCTGGCCTATTTTTTTTTTGTTGTTTTGTTTTGTTTTTTGGTGATAGTATCACTACATTGCCCTTGGTAGAGTGCCAAAGCGTCGCAGCTCACAGCAACCGTAAGCTCTTGGGTTTAAGCGATTCTCTTGCCTCAGCTTGGACTATAGGCCACAACACCTGGCTATTTTTATTGTTGTTGTTGTTTGTTTGTTTTAGGGACAGAGTCTAACTTTGTTGCCCCTAGTATAGTGCCATGGGGTCACAGCTCACAGCAACCTCCAGCTCTTGGGCTTAGGTGATTCTCTTACTTCAGCCTCCTGAGTAGCTGGAGCTACAGGCGCCTGCCACAAGGCCCAGCTATTTTTTGTTGCAGTTTGGCCGGGGTTGGGCCTGAACCCACCAGCCTTGGTATATGGGGCCGGTGCCCTACTCACTGAGCCACAGATGCCGCCCTTGCCTGGCTATTTTTTGGTTTCAGTTGCCATTGTTGTTTTGCAGTCCTGCGCTGGATTCCAACCCGCCAGCTTTGGTATATGTGGCTGGTGCCCTAGCTGCTGAACTACAGGTGCTGACCCTTGTTTTGTTTTTAATAGACAAGGTCTCATTACATTGCCCAGGCTACTGTGTAGTGGAGTTATCACAGCTCACTGCAGTCTCAAACACCCAGACTCAAGTGATTCTTCCACCTCAGCCTCCCGAGTAGCTGGAACTGCAGGTGTGGTGGCCCACACCTAGCTAATTTTTCTACTTTTGTAGAGATGAGGTCTCACTAGTTTGCTCAGGCTGGTCCTGAACTCCTGGCCTCAAGGGATCCTCCTGCCTTGGCCTTCCAAAGTGCTGGGATTACAGGCATGGGCCACTGCACCCGGCCCCACTCCTTTGTTGCATTCACAACCTTAATTTATTCAAATATTTTATACCTAGCTAAGCTGTATTCACTACACAATTCAAGTATCTCTGTGTGTTGTGTGTGCTGGCTCCCACTCTCAGTGACCTGCCTTCCTGCATGTTTTATGATCTCTGGGAGCTCATGACTTGATCTTAATTCTGTTGGAGTCTTACAGTCCTTAGTAGGGGAAGATTTCTTCCAGAGAGGATTTGCTTCTATTTCTGCCAGTAGCCAGAGAACACTAACCACCAGAGATCACTTCAGTCCTCCTTGGAGAAAGGTGGCACAAGGGTGGCAATGCTGTGAGGCTACTGGATTCTGACGAGTGATGACCAGCTCTGCACCACAGCAGCCGCAGAGCAGAGCTGCCCTTTTCCACCTTTCTGGCCTCAGTACTTCCCTTTTTTGTGGACTTCCACTACCTATTTTAAGTCTAACAGTGTCTCGAAATTATGTTTTTTTTTTTTTTTTGATTGAGACACAGTCTCACTTTGTTGCCCTTGGTAGAATGCTGTTGCATCACAGCTCACAGCAACCTCAAACTCTTGGGCTTAAGCGATTCTCTTGCCTCAGCCTCCCAAGTAGCCGGGACTACAGGCGTACACCACAACGCCTGGCTATTTTTTTGTTGCAGTTATTATTGTTTAGCTGGCCCTGGCTGAGTTTGAACTCAAACCCACCAGCCTGGGTGTATGTGTCCGGCTGCCGTAACCCCTGTGCTACAGATGCCAAGCCCTCGAAATTATGTTCTAAGAAGGATACAATTGTTCTCAGGGGGTGGTGGCAGTGAGCTTTAAAAGCACCTCATCAGCCACACTATAAGAACCAGAAGTCAAAGTTAACATTTACTGAGACTGACGATCTGCCAGACAATCTTTTTTTTTTTTTTTTTTTTTTTAGACAGTCTCAAGCTGTCTCCCTGGGTTGAGTGCCATAGCATCATAGCTGACAGCAACCTCCAACTCTTGGGCTCAATTGATCCTCCTTCCTCATTTCTATTTTTGGTAGAGATGGGATCTCGCTTTTGCTCAGGCTGGTGGTCTCGAACTCATGAGCTCAAGCAATCCACCCGCCTTGGCCTCCCAGAGTGCTAGGATTACAGGCCTGAACCATCGTGCCTGGCTTTTTGTTGTTGTTGACATAGTCTCACTCTGTCCCCCTAGGTAGAGTGCCATGGCATCATAGTAACTCACAGCAACCTCAAACTCTTGGGCTCAAGAGATTTTCTTGCCTCAGTTTTCCTATCTTCAGTAGAGATGGGGTCTTGTTCTTGCTCAGGCTGATCTCAAACTCCTGAGGTCAAGTAATCCACCCGCCTTGGCCTCCCAAAGTGCTAGGATTACAGGCATGAGCCACCAGGAATTCTGGCCTGCCAAATAGTCTTCTGAGTAACTTACGTGTATTAAGTCTCACCTTACGTGTATTAAGTCTCATCTTACCACAGCCCTGCAAGATATATACTATTGTTAATTCCTGTCTCATGGATGAGGATATTGAGGCACATATTTCTTGCCCAAATTGTCACACAACTGGTATAGCAAAGAATGGAGCTGAATTCAAAGCCTGGTGTTTTTGGTAGAATTAGTGCCCCTACCCACTGTCAGGTTTGTGTACGTGTCAGTGTGTGATGTGTGTATGAGTCAATGTCAGACTCTACATATACCAGAGTGGCTGTTTGTGTCTCAACGATATGCATGTCACTGTGTGTGACTGTCTTTAGGTATTTACTCCGATGTCACCTCAGTGTGGATTTTCTGACTACCCCATTTAAAACTGCGCGCTGTCCTGCTGCTTCTTGTCAATAACACTACACAGTAATGACTGACACAGTACACGTTTTACTTTATGTCTGCTTCCCCAGCAGAATGTGAGCTCACTGTGGCTGCTGTGGGAAGGACACATGATAGGCAGGGTGGGTACAACCCAGGCCTCAGTTGGGGGCTTTTTTAATAGGTGAAGTTGGTAGTGACTTGATCTAGAGCACTTGGTGGTGGAGGTGGTGACAAATGATTGGATTCAGGAAAACTCAGGTGGTAAAGTGGACAGGATTTGCTGGTGGTTTGGATGTGCAGCATAAGGAAATAAAAGGAGTCAAGGATGTCTCCTCATTTTGTCTTCTGAGCAACTGGGTAAGGTGGAAAAACATAGAGAAAGGGGCAGATTAAGGGGGTACAGGGGATGGGCTGCAAGAGACTTATTTTGAATATGTTACGTATGTGATGTCAATTAATTCCTCAAGTGGAAATATTGAGAGGGCAGCCAGATATAGTCTGGGGTTCCAGGAAGAAGTGTGTGCTAGAGATGAAAATTTGGAAATCACAGTCTTATTGATGATAATTAAGCCTCTAAGACTGGGTCCGATCTCTTAGAGACTGAATGAGATGGAGAAGACAAAAATTTGAGGGGAATTGGGGGAATGTTGTTTCCATGGTCTGGGAAAGAGGTGAGGTCTGAATCAGGGAAGCAGCCCTGGGCACTAAGCAGGGGACAGGTCTTACAAAAGTATGGATAAAAACCTAGCAGGATATGGAGCTGTCTCTCACAAAAAGACTTCTCTGACAGCTGTCTGCTAGGTATCCCTTTGGGGTGCTCCCTCAGTTCTCCCTGCTCGTGTGGCATGACTGGTCAGCTTCCTAGACGCTCCCAAGAGGCAGAGTCAAATGATTCATCTCCCATCCACAGTCCCCTGTATACAGCACAACTCAAGGCCAGCAGCTGTGGATGGATGGATGGATAAGTGGATGAATGAATACTTTCCTCCTTTCTCTCATCCCAGCTCCTTTCAAGGAACCAAAAAAATCTATGCCTAAAACATCCCTCCCTATAGTCAAGAAGCCCGCGACTGCCCCCACTGGACTCAGCAAAGCCAAGTAAGGAGTAGGGTGGGATTAGGGGAAGAAGGAGGGTACAAAGGACATGCCTCTCCCTGCCCCCAACCCCAGGCCCTGATGGGGATATGTTCCAGGACATCTTCAACACCCAGTAGGGATAGTCAGAAGCTCCCCTCCCGAGACTCAGGTAAGGGCTGCCTTCCTCCAATGGGGGAAGGGTTAAAGGACAGGGTGGTTGTGCTGAGGGACAGGGATGGGGAGAGACTAGGGGTCAGAGCAGGCTTGGGCCCTGAGGTTCTGCTCTTACAGGCTCCAGTGGCAGCTTCCCCAGTGGCAAAAAAAGACCCAAAACCCAGGCTCCCCGGCAACGCTCTGCATCCAGTCAGGTGAGGCAAGAGACATAGGGCAGTGGGGATACTGGGCAGAGGCTGGTGCCCAGAGGTGTGGTGTGCAGCAGTGAGTGAAGCCAAGGGGCACCAGACTCAAACCTCCAGGCATCCAGCCCACTGCTGAGACTTGCACACACATATACCCCCCAACCCCCCCCCCCCCCCAATCACTGCAGGACGAAGAGCAGAGCAGCCTAGCAAAGGCCTCTTCTGTGAGTAGAGCCCCTACTCTGGACAAGGCTGATACCCCAGAGGGGACTCTATCTACAGAGAAGGCCCCCAGCCCAAAGAAGATCCTGGCTCCTGACAAAGTTGCCAGCCCAGAGAAACCTCTGACTCTGGAAGACAAGGCCCACACCCCAGGAAACCGCACCCCAGAGAAGATCCTGGCTCCTGACAGAGTCCTCAGTCCAGAGAAGACCCTACCCCTGGACAAGAGACCTACTCTAGAAGTCCCACCTAAGGATGAAGTTTCTGACCCAACAATGGCCCCTCTGGGGGAGGAGACTCCCTTCCTAGGAAAGGTCTTCACTCCTGAACAGGTGGTTTCTGAAGAAGAGGCATCCACTCAATTCCATCACTCCTCTGCAGAAGAAACCCCGCAGAAGGTTGAGCCCCTGGTGGTCCAAGACTCTCAAACCCAAAAGGTCCACATGTCAGAGGAGCCTCCACTCCAGTCCAATTCCTCAGAGAGATGCCTCTGTCTACTGAATGCCCCCCTAGTTATACAGGACAGCTCCCCACTTCAGTCTGAGCCCACCTCCAAGCCAGGGTTCGTGCCTGTCCCTGAGAAACCTCGCCCCCCAGGGGAGGCTGCAACCTTCCCAGAGAAAGCCCCTTGGAAAAATGAGGCTGCTCTCAAAGAGGAGGTGCCCCCTGAAGAGGCACCTCCCAAAGAGATGCCCCCTAAAGAGATAACCTCTGCTGCCCCAAACACACATCTGTTCAAGCAGACTTCAGACCAAGAGATTCCCGCCCTTCTTTCCCTGATCTTGCAAAATTCCACGGAAAGCAAGAATGACAGAGTGGATATAATGACGGTAAAGGGCGAGGTGGAGTCCCTAAGGAGGGCCCTGGAGCTGATGGGGGTGCAGCTGGAGTAAGTGCAGGGGCAGGGAAGGGGCGTGGGGAGGAAAGGGCCCGCCTATCCCCTCACCTCGGCCGGTGTTCTCAGGAGGAAGCTGACCAACATCTGGGAGGAGCTGAAGAAAGACAGGGAGAAGCGCCAGTTGCTGGAGGTGGGTGAGGTATGGATCGGAGTGGGGGGCGCTGGCGCTGGCCCTCCCCTGACACCCGCACTCTCCCAGGCTCAGGTGATGCAGTGGACCCAGGAGGCCCCGGCCCCGGGCACCAGCCACGCTCAGACGCAGACGTACTGAGGGCGGGCCTGGGAGCGACGTCTGGTTTGGGCCGCCCAAGCCCTTGCACTCCACTTTGGGAAACGCAAGAAAGTAAAGTCTGTCCCGCACGCGCGCCAAGCCAGTCTGTTTCGTGGGGGCGGGGGCGGGGGCGGCCGTCCGCCCGCATTCCTGGCAGTCTCTCTCGGGCACATCTGGCCAACATGTGGCTCCCATTACGGTTCCCAGGGCCTCAGAACACGGCTATTTTTAGCCACCGGATGGTGAAGGGGGGAGGGGGTGTCTCCTTCGGACGCCAGACGCCAGCTTCGCACAGGAGAAATGGCGGGCAGGAAGGGCCAAGGCAGGGGTCGGGCTCTGCCCAACCACCGGATTCCGGAATCCAGCTGTGCGCCAGGGGAGGGGCGGAGAGGGCCCTACGTCCCAGCTGGCCTCACTGTCGAGTCGCCTGCACTCACCTCGGATCAGTCGTGAACCCCACCGCCCCGCCCAAGCAGGCATGGTTGCACTGGGGCTCAGCACCCCAGCCCCAACGTGTTGTGTGGTTGCAGCGTATGCCTGTACCCTGGGCATTGTGGGGCCAGGGCGACGTGTGCCCAGGCATTCGTAGGTGTGGAATGCATGAGTGCGGAAGGAATGTGGGGGGGGCTAGGGAGACGGTAGAGTGGGAGTGTGCGCTTCTCTCTGCCGTCTGTGAGGTGCACACAGGCCGGTGAGCTGAGTCGTCGCGTGTGTGGATGCAGGTAGCGCAGGCTGGTTCAGGGGCCGAGTGGGGCCTCAGTCTAGAGCCCCCTCGGCAGGAGACTGGGGACTGTTGGGGACAGGAGAAACAGACGGGGAGACTGAGCCACAGAGAACGCAGCTTTCTTTGGTCACTTCACCTCTTCATCATCCCCCAGAGGGGAAGGCCCCCTAATCCTGCTCCCCTCCGAGGGTGGCAGTCCATGCCCGGTTGCACCAGGAGAGCCGTGGGGGCAGGGGCTGTCCCAAGGTCCTGGGACAGCTCTGGGCTCATCTGTACGTCCGGTGCCCAGAGCGCCGTGCAGCGGAAGCGGAGCCGGGCTTGGTCAGTAATAGTGCATGCGGCCCAGGGTGCCGGTGGCCGGGGGGCTGGGCCCCAGCGTGCCGGTGCCTAGCAGGTCCGGCTGCCCGGTACGCCAGATCTCCCGCAGGATCCGCTCTCGCTCCTCCAGCCTCTGTGCCCGCTCCAGCTCCTCCGCAGACGTGAAGACGTTGACGCTGAGAGGCCCATCCGGCTCCGCTGACAGCTCAGGGCCAGGCAGCGTGTCGTCGGGGCCCAGCCTCGTCACCGTGTCCTCTTCATCCTCGTCGTCGTCCTCGGGCTCCAGGGTGCTGCTGCGGGGACCCCGGCGCAGAGCGGGGACCCGGGGCCGCGGGCGGGGCGCACACGAGATGCTGATGACCAGTAGGCACAGGGTCAGCAGCAGGCCAAAGCAGACGCCCAGCACGAAGTAGAGGCCTAGGCTCTCAGGGTTAGCTGGGGGCAGAGGGCAGGGGTCATAAGGGGCCCTAAGAATGAGAGCCATTCCATCTCGAAAAGACGTTCTAGGTTTTGGGGCAACCCCACTTGAGGGCATTAGGGAACCACCAACAGGCAATGGGCACCCAGGGAGGAGGTTATAATGGCCAGGGCGCGGGGGTGTGGAGGGGAGGTGTGGGCTGGAGGGGCAGGGAGGGGTCCTTGTCCCCTAGGCCCTTCCGGGCTGCCCGCCCTCGCCGCCCCTCACCGCGGATGTGTGCGTAGGCCGCCAGGCTGTTGCTGAGCAACTCCATGTCCCTTCGGGGGGCATCCATACTGCTCTGGGGGGCAGCTCCCCTGTCAGCAAGGTCAGATCCTTCTCCCAGCCCAGCGTTGGCCCTGACCGGCGTCCTCCTCGGGGCTGCTGGAGGAGCGGCCCTGGGTTCCACCTGGAGAGAGTCGTTCTCTTCCTTCGTGGCAGACCTGAGTCCTATCCAAGGAATCCTTCCCCTAGGTGCTAGCACCCCTCGACCCCGCGGAGCGGCGCAGTGGGCCTCAGGAGGCTCCGCCCCCCTGTGGGGTCCCCGAAGGAGGCCTGGTCCTGCTGTCAGGGAGTGGGATGGGGGTGGAGACGCGGGGCCTCCCCCACTCCCCAGGCAGGCTCTGCCCGGCCCGCGGGGACCCACCGGCCCGGAGGCACTCACCGTCAGCGCCCCGCTGCCCGGCTGCCAGGCTACGGCGGCTGCATACAGCCAGACCCAGCCTTCCCTCTCGCCCAGCTCGGCTCCCAGGCCGCGGCAGCGCGGGCCGGACACGGCAGATGGGCCAGCCGGCGGAAAGTTTCCTCCGAGGAAAGAGGAGGGACGGGGCGGGGCGCAAGGAGGCGGGGAGGAAAAGGGCCGGGAGAGGAAGGGGAGAGGAGCGAGCGGAGGGGGGGAGCGAGTCCTGTGGGCCTTCTGCTCCCCCACAGGAAACCGCTGGGAGGCCGATTGCAGGGACCCGCCCCCAGCCTCCTAACAACAATAATAATAACGATGATGGCGTCCTGCCTGGGCGTCAGGACCCTTTCATTTACTCCTAACAACTGTGCCGTGGGTACCATTGCCCCACTTAGCAGACAAAGTACATTGAGTGTCACGGAGAGATTGAGTAACTTTACCAAACGGTTATAATCTGAACCCGCTACTCTGACCCTAGATCCTGGACTCCAGGCCACTTCCCTATACTTTGCACCCCCTCCCAGGAGGCCCCAGGCTCCCTCATGGGGAAGACTGTGGCTTTTTCCTAAGACCCAGCAGGGGTTGCCAGCACCCCTTGCTGGGTAAATAGAGGACTTGTCAGCCCCTCCTCCCAGGCCCCAGGTGTGAGTGTGTCCAGCTGGCGGATCTCTGGTCTGGTCACCAGGGTTAATGTTTGCTGAGCCAGGCCCAGCCGGCCTTGCAGACCCCAGAACGGGACCTCTGCCTGCACATGCTGCTGCTGTGCTCCTTTGCACCCAGCAGCTATGGCAGTTTCCCCCTGGCTAAACCTGGTCCTGCACACACATGCATTTCCACCTGGGCATGCAATGTGTTGTGTGATCAGTGTGTGCAGCTGGGTCTTCATTCTGCCCAGTCCTGTCCTCCCACCACCGCACATCCCTCCTTGGGCCTCCCTGCCCAACGCTGGAGCTAGAGTGAGGGGGAGGCTTTCTTGGCGGTAGCCTTAGGGAGGAGGAGAAAAGGAAGGGGGAGAGGAAATTGCAGACATAGCTGAAGACTGCTGTCTGAGGCCTGTGGACCGACCCCCTCCCTGTCCAGGATAGAATCCCCCTACTCCCCCAGACTGGGTTCAAGTAGAGGACAGATCCAGGTGGGGAAAGGATAGGACTGACTCCTATGGGGACGAGAAAGGGACTCTTGAGTATCTGTGACTGTTGAGTCTGTTTTGTGTGCGTGTGTAGAGGCATTTTTTACCTTATCTGTGTAATTGTCTATCTAGTGTTCTGCTTGAGTATTTTCATGGGAGTGGGCGTATTTATGGTATAAATAAATAAATGCATACAGCCACTAGTCAACAAATGCTGTGTGTCCCTACCACTTGCTAATAGTCTGCCTCCATGGATTTTACCAACCTCATGCTGAGAATATTTTTTAAAATTTGTATCTATACTAGGCCAAGAATGGTGGCTCACACCTGTAATTGTAGTACTCTGGGAAGGTGAGGCAGGTGGATTGCCTGAGCTCAGGGGTTGGAGAGGAGAGACCCCATCTCTAAAAATAGCCAGGCAGGGTGGCACCTGTGGCTCAGGAGTAGGGCACCGGCCCCATATACTGAAGGTGGCGGGTTCAAACCCGGCCCTGGCCAGACTGCAACAAAAAAATAGCCAGGCCTTGTGGCGGGCACCTGTAGTCCCAGCTACTCCGGAGGCTGAGGCAAGAGAATCACCTAAGCCCAAGAGCTGGAGGTTGCTGTGAGCTGTGATAAGACTGCACGCTACGGTGACAAAATGAGACTCTGTCTCTAAAAAAAAAGCAAAATAAACAAAAAAATTAGACTTTCTGTTAAAAATAAATAAATAAATAAAAATAAACATAGCCAGGCATTGTGGCAGGTGCCTGTAGTCCCAGCTATTAGGGAGGCTGAAGCAAGAGGATCGCTTGATCCCAAGAGTTTGAGGTTGCTGTGAGCTGTGACACCATAGCACTCCGCAAGGGTGACAAAGTGAGACTGTCTCAAAAAAAAAAAGTATAGTGAACACTTACAGACTTTTTTGGTCATTATTTCCTAAACAATATAGCAACTATTTACATTACACTAGGTGTTATAAGTGACCTAGAGATGGTTTAAAGCAGTGGTTTTCAACATTCCTAATGCCTTAGTCCTTTAATACAGTTCCTGTGAGTCGCGACCCACGGATTGAGAACCACTGAAAAGTATACAGGTGGATGTTTGCAGGTTATATGCAAATACCATGCCATTTTGTATCAGGGACTCAAGCATCTTTGGGTTTTGGCTGGAGGTCTTAGAACCAATTCCCCCACGGATACTGAGGGAGGCCTGGTAATGGGAATTTAGGAATAAATAGACACAAATCTCTTCCTTCACTGCAGTTCCAGTGCTGATGCTGAAGTGGAGAGACAGTAGAAGATAATCTCAGGCCGGTCTTGGTAGCTTGTACCTGTGATCCTAGCTCTGGGAGGCTGAGGCGGGTGGATTACTTGAGCTCAGGAGTTTGGGACTATCCTGAGCAAGAGTGAAACCCTGTCTTTACTAAACAGAGAAAAACATGGTGGCAAGTGCAGTCCCAGCTATTGGGAGACTGACAAGAGGATTGCTCAAGCCCAAGGTTGCTATGAACTATGATGCCAGGGCACTGTAGCATGGGCCAACAGAGTGAGACTCTGTCTCAATAATAATAATAATAATAAATATGTCAGATAGGGTGGCACTTGTAGCTCAGTGAG
Organism: Loris lydekkerianus; assembly: GCA_963574355.1. NCBI lineage: Eukaryota > Metazoa > Chordata > Mammalia > Primates > Lorisidae > Loris > Loris lydekkerianus. Next base: position 4,111 of record CAUYPK010099916.1, on the reverse strand, counting down.
TAGGGCACTGGCCCCATATACTGAGGGTAGCGGGTTCAAACCCGGCCCTGGCCAAACTGCAACAAAAAATAGTCAGGCCTTGTGGTGGGCACCTGTGGTTCAGCTACTCGGGAGACTGGGGCAAGAGAATTGCCTAAGCCCAAGAACTGAAGGTTGCTGTGAGCTGTGATGCCATGGCACTCTACCGAGGGTGATGGAATGAAACTCTTGTCTCAAAAGGGGGGAAAAAAAAGGTAACGTGATGGACGTGAAACTCTTACAGGCTTCTGAAGTGAGAACTGAGTTCTGAGGGGGGGAGCCATGCCAGCAGCTGGGTAAAGAACCTGGGCAGGAGCAAGAGTGTGCGAGGGGTACTGCATGCTCAGGGGCAGAAAACTGTGTGCATGCAGGGGAGGGCATGCTCTACACAAGAGCCTGGATTTTAAGTGTAGACTATGCCTCCTGGGGAGTTATTTTTGAGACAGCCTCACTTATTAATCCTCAGTAGAGTGCTATAGGGTCACAGCTCACAGCAACCTCCAAATCCTTGGGCTTGGGTGATTCTCTTGCCTCAGCCTCCTGAGTAGCTGGGATTACATCTGCCTGCCACGATGCCCAGCTATTTTTTTGTTGTTGTTGCAGTTTGGCTGGGGGTGGGTTTGAACCTACCACCCTTGGATTATGGGGCCGGTGCCCTACTCACTAAGCCACAGGCGCCACCCTGCCCTGGGGAGTTTTAAGCAGAGGAGTGTCATGGTCCTTTGGAAAGATCCGGTTGTAACTCCATGTTGGATAGGCCCCAGTGGGCAGGAGGGAGGTGGGGAGCAGTGGGTTGGCTGGCCGAGCCTAGACCAGTGGTGGGGAAAAATCCGGTTTGGGTGGTGTGCTGAAAGAATTTAGGACAACTTGGTATTGAGCCCAGGCACCTGAGGAAGGCCTACATGGGGATTGAATTTGAGGTGTCTGTGAGCTATTTGGGTACAGGGATTGAGGAAGTAGGCAAAGCCAGATGGTTTTTGAGAGTCCCTGACACATAAGATGCCCATAACACCCTGAGAGTGGGTGAGATCACCCCGGTGAGGGGGCAGGGAGAGAAGAGTCTAAAGCCTGAGCCCTGAACACCTGACACAGAGGGGTCTTCTGGAGGAGGCATCAGCAAGGAAAGGCTGGAGTAGTGGGAGGAACATGACACTGGGACAAGGACATGACTGGTTCTGCTAAATTGCCCCAAGAGGGGAAGATGAGGCCAGAATATGCTACTGCCTTGGGCAATACTGCGGTATTGTCAGCGATATTGATGAGTTTCTGTGAGTTGTATCTCTAATTCTTCAAGGTATTCATGTGACTGGCTGTCCTCCGGGTTTGGCTCGGAGCACATTGACAACATGTTCAGTGCCTGCCATGCAGGTGAACATGGGTGTGTGCTGCAGCTGTGCTTGTGACCATGTGTGCCTCCGTGCCTCATTTGTGCTGCATGGACCTGTGCCTTCTTGAGGGTCCTCGAACATGCTTCTCAGTGCAGCCTGTACTATTTGGGATATGTGTCAGGCTGTTTCCATGCATCTCTGTGCTTTGCAAATTTCTCAGTATCTCCACCTGCAGGCAAAGGTGTGTCCATGCCTGGGTGGCATGCCACGAGTGTTTGGTGTGGGTCAGGTGTGACTGAGCCCTGGGGAAGCAGGTGGCCATGCTGAAGCAGGGTGAGGATAGTTGCTCGTCCCTTCGGAGAGAAAGACATACGGTACCCCGAATGCTGTCTTCTCCAGGGGATTGGATTTGGCCAGCCCAGGCCTGGTGGGAGAATTGGCAACCTTGCCCTTCAGTATCCAGACAGATGAGGAGGTAGCTCCTAAGGAAAACGTATTCCTGGTGGGTTCTAAGATGCTGAGGGCTGCTCCTGGAAGCCTGAGGAAGGTGCCTGAAGCTTTTGACCAATGTAGCCATCTTCATGGTCCACATATCCTCCTGACCATCTGCCTGCCTTTCCTGCCCAGCCACCTACTTTGGTCTGTGGCTGCGATCTTTCTGCAGGTCTATTGCCTGCCAGTCGGCCACTTATCACCTGTCCATCTTCTCCCCGTCTGTTTGTCTGCCTGCCTGCCCGCTTGCTGGCTACCTCTCTGCCCTCCTATCTGCCTCTGAGACTGTCTCCTTGGAAGGCATAAGAAGTTCTCCAAGATGAAACACTGGAGGGGGATTGCTGAGAATACATTTGCGGTGCATCTTACAAGGGTATATGTGAAACTTAGTAAATGTGGACTGTAAATGTCTTAACACAATAACTGGGAAATTGCCAGGAAGGCTATGTTAACCAGTGTGATGTAAATGTGTCAACCAATCTGTGAAACTAGTGTATGATGCCCCATGATCATATTAATGTACACAGCTATGATTTAACAATAATAATTTAAAAAACTGTGGCTAGTGTAATTAAGGAGCTTAATTTTTTAATTTTATTTTAATTTAATCGCTTCAGCCCAAGAGTTTGGCTGTGAGCTGTGCACCACAACACTCTACCGAGGGTGACAATAAAGGACTGTCTCCAAAAAAAAATAAATTTTAAATGGTCACATGTGGTTAATGGCTACCTTAACCTCAACAGCAGTAAAGTAGAAACTGTGTTGGCATAGTTCATACATTTATAATGTTAGAGACCAGTATTGGTGGCAGGTAAGGATTAGGAATGCAGAAGAATTTTTAGCACTATGCACTTTTCTCCACTTCAAGTACAAAGCTTAGGTGGCCAGGAGCAGTGACTCATACCTGTAATCCTAACACCTTGGTAGCCCATGGCGGATAGATGCTTAAGTTAGGGAGTTCGAGACCAGCCTGAGCAAGCCTCTCTGAAAACAGCTAAGCATTGTGGCATGAGCCTGTAGTCCCAGCTGCTCAGGAGACTGAGGCAAGAGGATCACTTGAGCCCCAGAGTTTGAGGTTGCCTTGACTTATGATGCCAGGGCACTCTACCAAGGGCGACAAAGTGAGACTGTCTCAAAGAAAAAATTAAAACAAAGTACAAGGTTTGGGAGATGAATATACTCAGAAAGTTGAGCAGGAAGGAACTTGAGGATTATGGTCCTGACCTCATAAATTAATCAGGGAAGTGACAGAACCGGCCCCCACAGGTGGTTACAGCAGCACCTACTAGGTGCGTAATGTTCAGAGCCTTCCCCTCTGAGTAGAAACCATTTATGATCTTGCACTAGAAAGCTAGTAATAGTGCCTCCCAGCATCTTTTCGAGGTGTATGATGGCAAAAGGAGAGACATTAATAATTCTTTGGGTGTGACACATAGAATATATTTTCATTCGTATTAACTGATGATATTATAGAAAACCAAGCTTGCTAGGACCCTGGTGTTAGGGTCAAGGCTATCCTGTCTTTTTTTCCTTTGAAGGGATTTAATTCTCTGGGATGTGGTCTTAAGTGGTTTTCCCTTTGAGATTAGATTACTGAGGACTAACTCTCACATTCCTTGGGTTTGTGGCCCTGGGTTTTGTGATGATAACTTACCTGTGCTAAGTTTGGCTAGTTCACTGTGGAGGTACATTTGAATTAGAGTTACATTTTTTATTTTTAATTTACATTTTTAATTAAAAGTCATTGTGTGGCTTAAAAGAGCTGCTGGCAAGGGTAGACATGGAATTACAGATTTTTAAGAGATGTAAGGAAAGGAGATTTGACTTCTTTCTGTTTATTTACATCTTAAGGTAAAAAGTGGACCATCTGGAGATAGATACTCAAAGGAAAAATGGAGCACACAGGCCTCTTTGAAAAAAAGTCTTGTTCTTAAGTCACAAGAACTCAAATGAACTTAAAATTAAAATTTTCCCCAGAGTATGACGAACTTTCTATGGAGTTTGAGTAAGCCTTGAAGACAGTGATAGTCCTTGGGCAGGTATGAATCAAGTCATATCATTGTCAACCTGTCAAAATAGTACAAGGCGCAAGCCAGAATTAAAACTAATTCCTTACTAAAGAATGTGTTTTTTGTTTGTTTGTTTGTTTGTTTTTGAGACAGAGCCTCAAGCTGTTGCCCTGGGTAGAGTGCCATGGCATCACGGCTCACAGCAACCTCCAACTCCTGGGCTCAAGCAATTCTCCTGCCTCCATCTCCCAAGTAGCTGGGACT
>CAUYPK010099915.1:0-51234 GCA_963574355.1 Loris lydekkerianus | reverse complement strand
ACTGCCAAAGGAATGTTGAAATTTCTAACTATTATGGAGCTGGATGAAATCAAGTTGCTCATGTGTGTTAGATTTCTCTTGTAAATTGAGGTGCATTCTGGTTGGGTGCATAAATACTAATAATTGAAATCTCATATTGAGTATTACCCTTAACAAATATGAGGTGACCATTCTTATCCTTCCTTACTTTTGTTGGTGTAAAGCCATTTGTATCTGGAAATAGAATTGCAACACCTTCTGTTTTCTGATTTCCATTTGCCTGAAATATGGACGACCATCCTTTTCACCCTGAGTCTATATTTATCTTTTAAGGTAAAATGTGACTCTTGTATGCCACAAATATCTGGGCTGAGTTTTTGTATTCAGTCATCTAACCTGTGCCTCTTTAGAGGACAGTTTAAGCCATTCACATTAATGGAGAATATTGATAAGTCTGGTAAAATTTTGGGCATCGAGTTTTTCGACAGTCCCATGGACATTTTTAATCCTTTCGCCACTGTGGAGGTTAGAGTTTGATCAAAAGTCTCTGAGTGAGTTTACTTTTGTGGTAGAGGATTGGGCTGGTCATTATGAAGGATAGGTCTGAGAATATCCTGAAGAGCTGGTTTGGTTATGGCAGATTTCTTCAACATATGAATGTCATTAAAGTATTTAATTTATCATAAATGAAACTCAGTTTAGCTGGATACAGGATCCGAGGTTGAAAGTTATTTTGCTTTAGGAGATTAAAAGTTGATGACCACCCTCTTCTGGCTTGAAAAGTTTCAGCAGGGAGATCTATAGTCATTCTAATATTTTTCCCTCTGTAGGTAATGGATTTCTTACGTCTGGCTACTTTCAGAATTTTCTCCTTCATATTAACTTTAGTGAAGTTAACTATGATATGCCTGGGGTATTTCTTATTCAAAGTGAGTCGTGCTGGTGTTCTGAAACTGTCTGCTATCTGAATTTCAGAATCTCTTGGCATGTCTACAAAATTCTCTTTTCTAATTTCATGGAGAAGGGCCTCGGTACCTTGTGAGGCCACTTCGTCACTTTCAGGGATTCCAATGAGGTGGATATTAGCTTTCTTCGAATTATCCCAGAGCTCTCTGAGAGAATGATCCATTTTTGCTCTCCATTTCTCTTCCTCTTTGAGAGTTTGGGAGTGTCAAAAGGCTTTGTCTTCAATGTCAGAAATCCTTTCTTCTGCTTGCTCCACTCTGTTACTGAGGGATTCTACTGTATTTTTCAGATCTCTGAGGGCTGCAAATTCTTGCTTCAGTGCGTCAAAATCTTTGGTGGTTTTGTCTTTAAATTCGTTAAATTCTTGAGGCAACTTTTGAATTTCTCCTCGAATTTCTAATTCCAACTTTTGAGTTACTCCTCTAATTTCTAATTCCAAATTTTCCTCCATTCTGTTAATCTTGTTTGCAGTCCAAATTCTGAATTTGATGTCTGACATCTCGGCTAGCTGTGTATGAATGGGATCTTCAGTTACATCTGCCATATCTTTCCTTGGGGGGGAGTGGAGGATTTGATCTATTCTGGTTATTCACATTACCAGAGGTTTTCTGCTGATTCTGCCCCATGATTGTTTTACATCATTTGATTTTTCTCCTGGAGCTTTGTCGAGGACATGTACTGTGCTATGGCCTGAGAAACTGGGGACCTGTTTGGTATGGTGGGGGTAAGTGGTTCTGTCTTGTTTTCAGCTGGTCTTTGTTCCACCCTAGTGAAACAGTTACTCTTGGTTGAAGTCTCAGCTGTGGAGAAATACCAGCAATTAAGTCACCCTGCCCCCCACAGGCAACAATTGGAAAAGGAAAGTCAAACCTTCCTACAACCACACACCCAGCGCACCACCTGAATAGTCCTCAGGCAATTGGCTCAGTTGAAAATGTCTAAATCAGTTGTCTCAGTCAGCACCTGTCTCAGGTGGGAGAGTTTAAAAGGTCTCTGGCAACTGGATCGCAGGGATCTGGTGACTACTTATGTATGGCTTGCTCTGGTGCTCCGTGGAGTCAGGATGAGCCACCCAGCCAGTAGATCAGTCTGGGAAGGTTGATGCCTCCTTCCCCACCTTGTACCTCTGTCACACCCGGTCACTGATAGCACCACAGGGCTGTGACCCAGTTACCTTCAATGAGCAGATACTCTAGGTGTTTGCACCTGCCTGAATCACAAGGAAATCTATTTCTGCTCAACCAGGCTGCTGCACTCTCACTCTATCTTGCAGGGGGAGGTGAGGCCTGATAACCTCGGGCGCTTGATGGAGGCTTGGGGGTGTTCACTCAGTTCCAGCCCCACCGCTGATTGATGTTACTGACATCACAGAACAGAACAACTATGTGGGAATTTTTTTCTATCCCTGCTAAATTCCCCTGCAGAAGAGAAGCTGTTTTGAGTTCCCAGAGCCAGTGCCTCAGGCCCTGTCTTTGCTCCTGCAGGTTTGTATTGGGTTAGCTGTCAGTTCTAGCCACCTGTCTTCCTTTGTCTATAGGCTGATGATCCCTTGAGGGCCGGGTGCGTCTTAGGCTCAGTAAAGTGGTCCTCTGGGTCAGGACCGCCTTGGGAACTTCCCGGCTCTGTGTGTGCTTCTAGTCCCCACGGTCCACCCAGGCCGGTACCGCCTCAGGCAAACCCTTTACTCACAGGGCCTGTGTTTCCATCTCAAGAGCTATTCCGTGGTGATTGCCACCTGATAGATGCCCAGCCTCCTCTGGTTGCCCAGGGAGACAGGGGGTGTGGCTTTGGAATATCTGGGAGTGAGCCCTATTGTTGCCAAAAGATGGCTGCTGCTGTGTGCCTCCGAGCACCGCTGCTCCTGCCTGGTTCCCTCTCAGCCGACTGTCCTCTCCTCACTCCCCTGCCGCAGAGTCAGGACTGACCAGCTGCAGGTTAGGCCCTGTCCACACCCCTTGAGAAATCACCTAAGAATCTGGACTCCTAGGGGACAGGCCTCCAGACCTCAGAGTGAGAGTGGAGGGAAGTGCTGGGAGCTCAGAGTTGCTGTTAGAGCATATATACAGTTTTATATGGTTTTATGCAGGAGAATGCCGTGGCACCCTAGTAGGGAAGGTAGGTCCAGTTTTTAGAGGGTCTCTCTCGTGGAGTGTAGTGGGAGGACCTTCGAACTCTGCTCGTTTGTTTGTGGGGCACTTGGAGCCATTCTCATGGGAGAGGGGACTCCCATTTGCTTGGTGATGGACTTTGTACCTTTTGTTTGTATCCTTGGGGTCGCAGCTCGCCTCAACAGGGTTGATGTGCATTCTTCAACCTTCTCTCTCAGTGCAGCTCTAATCCACCAGGTTACTTGCTAAATTTCTGTCTTTTAACTCTCCTTCTGGATGAGAGCCTCTATCTTGTCTCCGCCCCCACCCCCTGTTTGTCATCTTTTGATACAGTTTATTTTAATTAAATAATCATAATCCTGCAGTGACTTCCTTACAATCATTTTTCTTTTCCCAGAAAAGATAAGATGTAAGAAATCATGCATGACATCACTTTTACTCCTGATCATTTATTGCTTTTCTTTTTTGCTTTATATTAGATAACTTTGGGTACTGCAGAATTGCTCTCTAAACTGGTTGTACCAGTTTATATTTTCACTAGTAGTATATGCGAGTTCTTTTAATCAATACCGGTCAAACTTTGCCATTTTTGTCAATTGTATGGATATAGATTGATATTTGTTGATTTAAATTTGCTTTTCACATATTACAAGTGAGGCTAAACACCTCACTTGTAGAGTACCTGTTCATGTCTTTGGGTAATTTTTCTCACTGAATTTTCAAAGGGCTCTTCTATAGTCTTTATTATGGTGTAAGAACTTTTATTATAAAACGTCTTCTACATATTCAAAAGTAAGTATTTTTTCTGCCAAGTACTCATTATTTACATGGTCAGTACTGTTCTCTGTATTATACCTTTTCTTCCACCTCCATAATTTTCTAGCCATCTCAACATGATTTTATCTGGTAATATTGAAACATAATCATAATATTGTCTAACAGTATTAATAATACTATTATAATAATATTATCACACCACCCCTTAAAAGAAAAAAACAGCATTTTCTTAATATCAAATATTTAGTCAATGTTCACATCTTGTCTCTTCTGTAAATTTGATATCTCTCTTTCATTTATCTCCCTGTTTTTTCCTAAGTAATTTATTCTTTTGAGTTGGGATCCAGAAAATAGGACAATTTATGCAAAAGAATTTAAAATTCTTTTGACTTGGGATCAAGAGAATGTCTATAAAATTTTAGCTCTCAGGATTCTTTAAATCAGGAATCAAGCATTTATTTTGCCTTTTCTATGAACTATATCTCAAGATCTCTAACTAGTTAAGAAAGGGTTTCTCGTGATGCAAGTATTCTAGCTACAGTAAATCAAGAAGAAATGATAGAAAAGCAGTATTTTGCAACCTCTAATGAATCAAGGCAAAGGTCATTAATGGTTTCTGACATCACAGTAAAAAAGACAACCAAAATTACATCCCTCAACAATAAAAAAAATTAATAATAATAATAAATAAATAAAAACACATACTTCCTGATGTAGATTGATTTCTTAGTAGTGTCTTTTTTTTTTTTTTTTTTTTTAAATTTTAATTTTTGAGACAGAGTGTCACTTTATCACCCTGGGTAGAGTGCCATGGTGCCACAGCATACTTTCCCTATCCCATTTTTTGCTATAGATCATTAAATGAGTATCCAGTGAATATAGCATTATCATGCAAGTATTAAAAGTTGAGCCAGGTACTTAACAATGATTATATTTCCTTTCTTATTTAGGTTTGTCTTTAAAAGAGATGATTTCGGGTGGCACCTGTGGCTCAGTGAGTAGGGCGCCAGCCCCATATACCGAGGGTGGGGGGTTTGAACCTGGCCCTGGCCAAACTGCAACAAAAAAATAGCGGGGCGTTGTGGAGGGCGCCTGTAGTCCCAGCTACTTGGGAGGCTGAGGCAAGGGACTCTTTGAAGCCCAAGAGCTGGAGGTTGCTGTGAGCTGTGACTCCACTGCACTCTGCCGAGGGCAACAAAGTGAAACTCTGTCAAAAAAAAAAAAAAAGAGAGAGAGAGATGATTTTATGATCTTTGTATCTGGCTCTTTTTTGGGTGCCTTTCATTAAATTTGCCCCAAACTCTCAAGCAGATGTAAAACTGTCTTAGTGTACTCAGTTGGACAAATTGTTGGTTTTATTTCTTCTGTGGACATTTTTCCCTGGAGCCATTTATTTTGCTGCTTCATTTTGGACGGTTGCTCTTAGGCTTGTTGCATGGTTATCATCCATCACTTAGGGGATTTTCGTGTTGCACTCGTGTGTTTCCTCATTTTTGGATTCCATGATTTCTTCTTTTTTTTCCAGATATTTGAATGAGGTCACTTATCTGATTGTGTCTTTTATGGGATCTATTTGTTTTCCCATAGGGAAATTCTTTTTGTTTTTATAGGTGAATTGGGAGATGGAAATGGAGGAGTGGGGTGGGACGTTTCATAGTTCCCCAGGTAAATTTTCACTTTTCTTTCTCCTTTGGTGTGGAGTCTCATACCCTCAGTGCCTGTAGTGCCACAGAGCCAACAGGCTTTCTAGAACAATCTTTATAGATTGACCCTTCAGTCTGATATCATTTGGTAGAAAAGTAGTTGCCAAGCTATACTGGATGACAGAAAGGTCTAATTATCTATATTAAAGATTTTTAGCTAATCTTTCTATTTTCAGAAGTACCCTATTCCCCTTCCCCTCTTTTCACAAACTATTAACTTCAACTCCCTAAATCTTTAGATGGGGTGGGGGAGTTTCCTGCTTCTTGTTGTCTATGCCACCTCCACCTCCACCTCCATATTTCATATTTTAATGTTTTTTGTTTGCTAATTCATGTCCTTTATAATGCTGAAAATTTGATAATTCTCACTTTATTCATGTCATACCTGAGGATTTATGCCATTTGAAAAAAATTATTTTGCATTTGTTTTAATCTGCCAGATTTAATCAGAAACCATCTCTGTGTTTACATTTATGTTAGAAGACATCTGGCCTGGGTATGCTTAAACCCTATTTTTTTTGAGGGTTAGTTGTTCAAACTGTGGTATGATTCTCTGGGGAATGGAGTGTCACATGGTATCAAACATGGCTGAGAAAGGTCCAGGGACAGGCAGACACAGTAATTAACATCTATAAATACAGAGGTGGATTTATGTAAAGAGTACATTTACAGAATTAAGGTAGGGAAATTATCAATGTAGTTTTTGTCGTTATTATAAAGCCTTGACTTTAAACTGCTTTTGATTAACTTACATTCATTGCATTAGAGAATACTTGTGCTACATGTGTTATTGCATCCTATTTGTGTAAATAAACAGAAATGATAGATGAGTGAAATAAACTCTGGGTGCTGAGTATGTATTATCTAACAACCATGTAATACAGAGACTGTAGTATAGAAAATAGTGTTCATAAAAAGTGTAGCCACTTATAAAATAAATGATTGAATTTAGTCTTTAATAGTGGAGGTTTAGGAAGCCAAGAAATAACATTCCTTTCCCTTTTCTAATTTGGAACTACTGTAGATTCTCCATATTTAACCAAGGTCAAGTATCAACCTCCCTAAGATCTAATTTTTATAAACTGGACATGTGCCACATGTACGTATCAGTACAGTAGGCCTAGTTCCTTATGTCGACTACCTCCATATGTTGACCAGTTTGTTATAGTCCTTTGTGTGGTCAGCTTACAGAGGTGCTACTGTATTTGAGAAACAGACACAAAATTTCAGCTTTATGACTAATAAAAGTGATATTGGAAGGTGAGATGCAGATATTTGGCTTCTGTGGACTTTCTAATATTTAACCCCTGATTTAGGCAGTTACCCCTCTATAGAGGCAGCGTCAGTCCTGTGCTTACCACATAGTGGATGGCTGACTAGAATGAAGCCTCTGTGACGGCTTCCTAGAGAGCCCAGAGGTGTTGAACTGATTATTAGATCCTCCTCCGAAGTGCACCTGTTAGTTTAAGCCACTCCTTGGCTTAGGAGAGTACAAAGAGGTGAAGAGAAGCTGAAAGTATCCTTCCTATCTATACTTTTCCATCCTGGAAACTTGAGTAGAAATATGAGAAACAAGTATTTCCCCTTAATAGATGATGTGTAATGGCATAACATCATGTAGTATATTAGTTCATATTCATAATATTACGAAGTAATAGTAACTGGCCCATTATGTACCACATTGAATCACTGATTACTCATTTGGAACTATGCTTGGTAAGCCTCATTTAATTTTAAAACATCTTGTCTTTTTTGGGGGGGGGTGGCTCAGAAATGTATTATTTCTTTTCTTTATTTTCATTTATATGCTTATTAGATAACCATGCTTACTCATGTATGAACATAGCAAAGAAGTCAGGGTCTTTGAAAGGTACCTATATACTTGAGTATAAGCCGAGTCTTTTGTGCCGAGTTCGGGTTATACTCGAGTATATACGGTACTTTATTAATTTGAGGTAATATTTAGTTTGCTAGCTAATTTTAGACTAATCACACTTTTCGTAAGCTATAGCCAGTCAGTTTGTGAATGCTTTATATACTCAAACAGCAGGTTATGCCCACTTCCTGATCTACGCAGAAGCTGTTGTTCTTCCTGGAAGAGTGCAAATTTTCCTGAGGTGCTAGCTGTCTTACAGCTGTTGCAGGGAACTTCTGATCTATTTCCCTTTTCTTTCTCATATTTACCGTGCACACTCTTAAATTCCTTCATTTTTCATTGTTGGTTGTGTACTGCTAAGCTAACTTCACCACATTAAGTCTTCTATGTGCACAAAGACACATGCCCTTGTTAGCTTTGTTCATGTCTTAATTCTATTAATCTGCTGCATCAAGAAATTTTTAAACCTGCCTGCTTTTCCCCCCTCTCTTTATTTTGGGGAGGTGGTATTTTGGGAAGTGGTATTATCTTACCTGTTTTGTTTAGTTGACTGGTCTGTGAAACCAACTTTGTATTTGTAAGATTTAATTATTATTATTATTTTTTTAGCAAGAAAAAGCTTTCTAGGTTTTAAAAAATGAAGTATCAATAAGTCTGCAAAACACATTCAGCTTGAGGCTGAGTGCAGTGGCTCATGCCTGTAATCCCAGCACTTTGGAAAGCATAGACAAGAGGCTAAGAGTTCAAGACCAGCTTGGGCAACATAGTGAGACCCTCTCTCTAATCCCCAAATTTTAAAAATTATTCAGGCATGGTGGTATTCACCTATAGCCCCAACTACTGGGATGCTGAGGTGGGAAGATGTCTTGAGTCCAGGAATTCCAGTTTACAGGGTTCTATGGCTGTACCAGTTCACTCCGACCTAGGCAACAGAGTAAGACCCTGTCTCTAAAAGAAGAAGAAGAAAAAAAAGATATTCTGTTTGTAGTTTAAAAGAATCCTTTCCTAGTATTTAAAAAAAAGGTATTTTTATTCAACAGGTTTTAGTATCCATTCTTTTTTTCTTTAAGTGCTATGTAGGGGGTATACGAGTATGACTGAAGTAATCACTGCTTTTAAAGAATTTATCCTTTTGTCTGGTAGAGGTGATAATATAAGATTAAGAGAGGTACAGGCAAACACTTGTACCTGGTTTAGAAGCAACAGAATACCTAAAAGAATAATGCTTCTTCTGTAGTTTTTGAATGAATAGAGAAATGTTAAGATAGAATACTTAAAGAGTGCTAGTGCAAGTCTTTGCCCTGGTTCTGATTTAACACATTGTCAGATCGCCTATCAATTCTCACTATTAATTTTTCTAAACTATTTCCCAGCTTTTCTTGTCCCTTCCCCTGCCTCACAAGCTGGGGTGCTGGCTTTTGTAAGAATAGAATAAGAAGATAGAGCAGATAGGAGGTGGAGGAACAAAAGGTGAGTAAGATTAGGTAGGTGTGTAAAAGATGGTCATGCACAATCTGTATATATGCCCTTGCCCTTAAGTTTTTGAAAACTTCTATTTAACTTAGAAATTCAGTATATTAGATTAACTCTGCACAATATTTTCTGAAATCTTTCTCTAAAATGTCTTTAATTTTTATCAACTACCTGATTTCATTGGCTAATTGTTTAGTTTGTGGACTAAAGGCAGATCATTGGGCTTTCATTATGTGCATTTACAAATAGCCCTTTGTGGAAAGAAGAGTAATTTTTAGTAACCTCTGTAGTTTGTGAGAGCCATATCATCTGCCATTGAGTCTGATGAGGATTGGATTGACTTTTTACAAGCATATTTTTAGATTATTGGTAATTATATAATCAAAAATAAGAAAAAATATTTTCTCAGGAATATTTTAAGTGAATCATACAAAATAATCTGTCATTAGTTTGTCAATAACTGTTTCCTCTAATTTATTAATTTTTATAGTATGTGATACAAGTTAAATACAATTAACATTTTAAGGTTTTAGAATGTGAGAATCATTGGGATATAAAATACTACCTAGCACATAGTGTGGTTGTGACAATGTATGAAGGACTTGAATACTGCCTGGCCCATAGTAAGTGCTATAAGTTTATAAAGATTAACTAATATTTATTTTTATTTTATCTATTATCAATTATTTTGCTAAGTTTTTTAAGCAGTGTGGTAGAGTTCAGATTTTTGAGATGTCATTTTCTGATTACAAAATAAATGCTTTAAGTTCATTAGCACTATCTGTAGTAGGAGGCTGATTTCACTAAAATTATGTAAATATTCACATCTGTTTCTATTAATGTATTACGAACCTTTAATAATGTCATGCTAAATCTGAGAATGTCAGAACATTTCACAGGGTATGAATGTAGTGCATTCATTTACACATTGATTTGCAGACATCATTAGGTTACCAACTTGTTATTAGTATCTCTTTTATTGTCTTACTCTAAATCTTGTCATGTAATTTCAACACATATGTGACACTTTATGTTTTTTCCCTTCATTTTAATAATTATACATACATAAAATATCAAACAGTACAAAAGGGAACAAAGAGAACATTTTAATTTCTTCCACCATCCTTGAACCCCTACGACTCCCAGTTTCCTTACCCAGAGATGGAAAACTATTACTAGTTTCAAAAATATTCTGTGCATTTACAAACACTTGTGTATATATCCATCCTTGCCCCTTAAAAAACACACATCTTAGTGCACTGTATATGGTATTCTACACCTTAGCTTTTTTCATTTAATGTTTATGAAGATCATTTTTATTCCATATCAGTATACACAGGTCAGTGTCATTTTTTTCCTTAGTACTTCAGTCTATATTTCATGAATGTATAAACCATCATTTATTTACTGATCCTAACATATGTTGCTTTTTTGCATTTTTTTTCTTCTTGTAATGTTACAGCTAATTCCCTGCATATGTATGTGTGTTTGTTTCTATCTAGGTTTATATGTAAGATAAATTCCTAAAAATAGAACTACCAAGTCCAAGATGATACAATTTTAATTGAACTAAATACCAGTTTATAATTCTTCCTCATAACGTTTGAGAGGGCTTTCTTCCCTTATTCATTCCCAAACAGCATATTTTAAGGTTTAGAGTTTGGTTTGATGAGTGAAACCTATTATCTCATTATATTAAAAAATAAACTTTTTTATGTTTAAAAGTCATTTCTATTTATTCTCCACATGTAATACCAATTTTCATCTTTTATCAGTTTTTGTTGAGTTACTAGTTTTTCTTAATAATTTGTAAGAAATCTTTTAAGGTATGTTACATTCTTCAGTTTGTTCTTTTCTTATGACTTACTTTATTAAATTTTTCATGTGGAAATTTTTAAATTTTATATAATCTTGTCTATTTTTAATCAGTTTTATTGCTTCTGAGTTTGCTGCCCATACATTTTCCCTCTATATTTTCTTCTAGTGTTTTTTTTTGTTTGTTTGTTTGTTTGTTTTTTGAGACAGAGCCTTAAGCTGTCACCCTGGGTAGAGTGCCATGGTGTCACAGTTCACAGCAACCTCCCAACTCCTGGGCTCAAGCAATTCTTCTGCCTCTGCCTCCCAAGTAGCTGGGACTACAGGCATCCACCACAACACCCAGCTGTTTTTTGGTTGCAGCCATCATTGTTGTTTGGTGGCCCGGGCCAGCTCAGGTGTATGTGGCTGGTGTCTTATCCACTTGAGCCACAGCGCCAAGCCGCCTTCTAGTGTTTTTATGTGTTTTAGTTTTTACTGTAAGATTTTATTGAATGTATCATTTGTTGGTGTTAGGTGTAGGGAAAGGAATTTTTTTTAGATGACTTGTCTGTTATGCCAACACCTTTTCTTCTTTAAACAATGCATCTTATCCTCAGTGATTTGAAGCACCAATTATGTTACATACTATATACCTGAATTTATTTCTGTATTCTTAATTTTGTTTCATAGTTTCTAATTGATAATGTTTTTCATCTTCATTATAGTTGCTGTTTTTATTTTGTATTTTGGCATGTATAATTTCTTGGTTTTTACTATTCTATTAAACTTGAAAACCGTAAAGCAAAATTTTGTTTTCCCTTCCACTGTGCTATTAGTCTTAAAACAAATTTTTACACATCTATTCATGAGCTCCTCTTTGGTCATTGCTTTAAAATTTTTAAGTAGTCTTTGGTCAAATACAATAAACACTATATTATTTCATAATTTCTCCTCAGTTTGAATAATCTTTCTTTTCTTTCCTAGCTTTTAATCTAGACAACGAACAACCAGATTATGATATGGATTCAGAAGATGAAACTTTATTAAATAGACTTAACAGAAAGATGGAAATTAAACCTTTGCAATTTGAAATTATGATTGACAGACTTGAAAAAGCCAGTTCTAATCAGGTACTGTACCCTGTTAAAATGTCTTTTATCTTCTAGTTAAGCCATTTAGCATTTTCCTTAACACCTGAATGTGTTGCAATTTACTGTCTCTTGAATTTCTTTTCCCGTTATCTTACAATTTTTTTTTACAGTATTTTAAAATGGAATACTTAAACACATAATTTCCTTGAATAGGGGTATGAATTTCTGTTCTTCACTGTTTTTTTTATTTGAATGAAAGTGGTACTTGTTATAGTGTTATAATATCTTCTTGATCCTTTCCTTATGACTTTCTTTTGGTGGGTCATTAACTAAATGTGCTTGGTTGGATCTCTAAGGCAATCATTTTATGTCAAATCTTACTCCGTTGCCCAGACTTATACATATTAAGATATGCATTATTTAAAATGGATTTTAATTATATATTATTTAAATGTTGAAATGAGGAAAAAATTTTCACAAGGTAATAAAGAACTTTCAGTGAAATGTTTATGTATCTCACAGGAAATTTAAAATGGTACTATCTTTCTGGAAAGCAGTTAAGCAACTTATGTCAATGAAAGGTTCCAGACCCAAAGATAAAAGATTATTTCAAGGCATGAGAGGAAAAGAAGATGGAATTCCAGTTTGTGTGATGAAAGTGGCTTTTATTCCAATACCTGGGTGCAGGTGGGGTGTAATTCCAGATCTGGAAGAAATCCACACATGGGCTATGGCAGATGGGGACTTTAAAGGGTCAGAGAGGCAATCCATTCACTGTTTCCTGGGAGGGACATGCACTCAGTCCTTCCTGAACAGGCTAGTTTTACCTGGGCGAGTCAGTAATCTGATTCTGTCAGTCAGGAGCCTTAATTATGTTTATATGCTTTGATTTAGTAATCCTATCTCTATGAAATGTTCTAAAGAAAACTAATTAGAAAATGTAAAATTTTTGAACAGGCATGTAAACAGGGCACAGAATTATGTGGAAAACTCTGAGGCTTGTTTACTGCATTTATATTTACACACATGCATAGAAAAAGCACAAGAAAGTATAACAAAATGCCAACAATGATTATATTTGGGTGTTGGAACTATTAGTGATTTTTATGTTCTTTATTCTATTTTTCTGTGTTTTCTAGATTTGCTATACTGAGCTTTGTTGATAATGTTATAAGTTTAAAATAAACTATTTTTTTAAATTAATTTTTGGTGTACCTGTGTGGTATATTAATATGCTAACTATTATTAATATATTAAGCTTATAGACATACAGAGTTGCAAATAAACTTTTGCAGTAGATTGTTAAAACTTTGCATTAGTTTACTCATACAAATTTATTATCTCTTCCTGTACTGCTTAAGTCTTTTAAGTTTCTGAGGCATAACCAACTCTTAAGATTATTTCCCAAATATTTCATTAGAAAATCACTTTGTTAGGCTCTGCGCCTATGGCTCAAGCGGCTAAGGGGCCAGCCACGTACACCAGAACTGGAGAGTTTGAACCCAGCCCAGGCCTGTCAAACAACAATGACAACTACAACCAAAAAATAGCCGGGCGTTGTGGCAGGTGTCTGTAGTCCCAGCTACTTGGAAGACTGAGGCAAGAGAATTGCTTAAACTCAGGTTGCTGTGAGCTGTAATGTCACAGCACTCTACCCAGGGTGACAGCTTGAGGCTGTGTCTCAAAAAAAAAATCACTTTGTTGCATATTTAGCCTTTCTTCCCATTTTTTTTCTCTCCATTTTGATGGAAAGTAATATCCTCCATCAGTACTATCCAAAGAAGTACACTTTGAAAATTGAATTTTGTAAAGTTCAGTTTACTGGTTTTGAGAAATCGTCTTTCTTGGGTTTTTATTGGAAACTTTGTTAATTGCCAAATTGATATTCATTATAATTAGTGCTTACAGTTTTCCAGGGGTTTTGATCACTAGCATCAGAGTTTCAAGGTTTTTTTAGATGTTAATTTTACTAGCAATCCTAAACTGTATCAGTCTTTTGTTATTTTTACTACTTTTTCTGATTGCTTAGAACTTATTAATGGTGGCTAATATTATATCCAAAAAGCTTACAAACTCTCTGTTCTGTATGTAATTTGCTTTCCTTCAGTTAGTCAGTAATATTTATTTAATGCCCAGATGAACAAGACAGGTGATAGCACTGAATAAGGACAAAAGTTCTGCCCTTGGGGAGCTTATTAAGTAGAGGCAGAATAAACAAAAAAGCATGTGAACTATGTACATCAAATCAGCACCCTTATCCTGTTTTAGTTCTCTTTGCTCAGGGACAGTTTCTAGGCCCTGATGGTATCTGCTTTCAGCAAGGCAAATAAAGGTGGAAATTTAGTTTTTGGAATAAGATAATAGTCCTGTTAATAGAATCTAGGACTAAAAATACTGAAGAGCTGTCTTTATTCCAAGTCCTTGATCTGTGAATTCGTGAATTCCTTAATTTTTCCCTTTTGGGGACTAGGATAGTATCAGATCCTAGCGTAAGGAATCAAGTTTGTAGTTAAACTGATATTTAAGAAGTTGGTAGAAAAGACATAAAAGACTGAGGCAAACCTCTGCCTCCCATCATTCTGGGAGACTGCTTCAGTGAAGTCATTATTGAAAACTCTTGTGGTCAAGATGGCGACAATGAGGAAAGCACTTCCAGGCGACTGGTGGGCTTGGCTTGGCGTCCCTTGGGGCTGTAAGTGCCCCAGGCCGCTGAGGGGGCTGTCCTGCAGGCACCGTGGAAGTCGGAGTTGAGGGCTTGGCCTGTGGCAGCCTGTCTGTGAGAGGCGAAGGCTGACGTTCTTCAAGCCATAGTCGGGAGGGTGATGAGTCTTGAACCCTCCCAAATCCTTTGAAGTGTAGGAGAAAAGCAAGGCTTGGAGAGATGGAATGACCTGCTTAGGCCTTAGAGACCTAGGACGTCATCCCAAGCGTTTTGATTCCCTGTCCAGGGCCCTTCCCTGTGACCCAGGCCTCTTTCCCCAGTTGAGTTTTAGATTTTTCCAAGTCTTAGCCCATGGAACCGAGCAGAACTTGGGTCGCCTGGAGTCAGGCTATGTGATCCCTTGGAATTGTACTTTGTACCTGGTGAAATCCGATGTTTTCCTCTCTCTCCTCCCATGTTCAGTGAGTAGAAAGAAAGTGTAGGAGACCTAGCTGTATAAAAGGTTGAGTAAGTTGTGCTTGTTAAAGCTCAAATTGTGATGTCCCAGTGGTTCTGCTGCTTTTTAGACATTTATTCTCTCTAAACTCAGTTTTCTCATCTGTAAAAAGTATAGCATTATCTTGGGTTTGTATTGGAAATTAGTAAAAATGTAGGTAATCATAAAAAAAAAAGAAAAGAAAACTCTTGTTATCAAATGCTGTAATTATTTTCGGTCTCAGTCTGTTATTTGTGCTATCCTTATACTTTGTATCTGTCTTCCCATTTGTGTGCTCTTTAAAATTACCTTCTGGTCTTCTTTCTTTCTTTCTTTCTTTTTTTTTTTTTTTTTTTTTTTTTTTTTTTGCAGTTTTTGTCTGGGGCAGGGTTTGAACCTGGCATATGGGACCAGTGCCCTACCCTGGTCTTATTTCTTATGACCATTCCTTCTAGCTTTCTTTGGCTAGCTCCTTTTTACTCAACTCCTGTGAACCTTGAATGTCTTGAATTTCTCTTCTTAGAATTATTATTGTATGTATTTTGGGGGTAATAGCACTTTTTGTAGATAAAGTAATCTATATACCTTATCATTATTCCTGTATATTTTATGTGTTGGTACTTCCTTTGGTATCTGTCCTCAGCATTTATTTTTTGTCAGTAATTTGTTCCTGATTCCCAAATCCATGCTTCTACCTACTAGGCTCCAGAGCTGCATTTCTTGTCAAAGCTCTCCACCTGAGCAAGTATTTCAAATTCAACATTTCCAGATCCCTTTTACCTCCAACCCCCCCCCCCCATTTGCTTTCTCTTTCTCAATTAATGGCGGCATCATCTCCACTCAGTTGATTAGGTTTGCCCTTTAGTGCTTGACTTTTTTATAGTCATTCATATCCATATAACACTAAATTAAACCAATTTTTTGCTGCAGGATGTCATACAGGCTAACTTTTATCCAAAATCCTGGGGACCAGAAGTATTTCAGATTCCAGACTTTTTTTTTTTTTTTTTTTTTTTTTTTTTACAGATTTTTGAATATTTTCAGATAAAAAATTAGGTATTTTGGGAATGGAGCCCAAGTCTAAACATGAAATTCATTTTTATTTTATATTCATTTACACCTTATATTCATAGCCTGGAGGTAGTTTCATATAACATTTTTTATGAGTTTGTGCATTAAGCCAAGTTTTGACTACATTTTGACTGTGACCTGTCATATGAAGTTAGGTGTATAATTTTCTATTTGTGGCATCATATCAGTACTCAAAAGTTTGGATTTTGGAAGACTAGGGATTTTCACAGTAAGAATGTTAAACATATATTTGTTGTCTGTAGCTACTTTCCTCATTTTTGTTATCTTTCACCTGGACTTCTGCTATTCTGCCACCAAGTATATTATTAAAAACTAGTCTCCTTTAAAAAAAAAAAAAATCAGTGGCTACCCCTGCCTGTATATAAAGTAAAATCTATTCTTTTTGGTGCCCTAATGTACCATGCCTTTTCATAGGTATACATTGTTCCTTCTGTCTGGAATGCCTGGCCATACATTTCTAATAATGTGGTCTCAGTTAAACATGTCATCTGCATCCCATGGTGATAATTTACTAAATATTTCACAGTCACCTAACAAACTCTGGTCATCTTCCCAGTCTGAAAGAAAAATTTTTCACTACCCTCTACTCTACTTTCACTCAGCCAAGTTCCATATTTTTAGGTTCCACGACTTGTAGCACCTCTATTTCCTAGTGCCATATTTCTGCTAGAGTCTTGGAGACTGGAAGTGTAAGTCAGTCATGGGTCTTTTCTAGGAATGCTCCTAAAGCATCTTAATAGTTCTTGAAGAAGAAAGACATAATACGTTGATAATTGTATAGTTAAAAAAGATGAACCTTTACAGGCTTTTCTTTGCAGGTTAAAACCCTATCCTGTATTTGGAAAATCTTCACTGATGAGTCTTGGTGCAAGGCAGAGTATACCTCCCAATCTCCATAAGAACCGAAAATTCTAAGTCCCTTTCATGTAGGGCTATTGCCCTATTTTGAATGAGGAGAGTATCGTGTGACTTATGCTCTGACGATTAAAATCCCTTAATTTTAGATTGAGGGCCTCCAAGGCAAAGAAGCAGGGACCATGGAGAAATCTCTGGTGGTAATGGTGGTGGCAGCAAGATTGGAGTTAACACTGTAGCAGGTGTTAAAAAAGTGCAGGCAGCAGTGGTTTCCCCACTGAATCAGTTCTGGGACCTGATTTTAGGCAGTAGATTCCAAGCCCAGTTCTCCAATGCTTCTGAAGATATAGAGCTTTCCAGTTTATTTTTAATAAATTTTTTTCTGTTGTTTACAAACAGAAACTTTGATACATGCTACCCAGCCAAGTCAAAAGCACCTGAAGCTCAATATAGTAATGAAATTATTCATTTTTTCATCATGTACTACTTAAGTGTTTGCTTGAAATTGAATTATTAATTATGCTCTGGCTGGGTCAGTTCCCAAACAGATGCACCAAACCAATGTGGCAGTTAGGAAAATGTAGTTTCAATGTACTCTAGGAGCAAGTACCCTTTTACACGGGAGACAGTATCTTCTGTGTTTTTTAATTTGTTATGTTCTTTACTATAACTTTTAAATATTTGTATATTAAAAATAAAATGTGGTCTAGATCTTTTGAAGAAGTCTCACTGAACTCTGTCGCATAATACAGCTTTAAAACCCACCACACCATAATGCAATATGTGTGTACATGTATTTTATGATTATACTACATAAAGTTAATAAAAGAATAATCCAATTATAAAAATAATTTGAATTAAATATTTATGTCTTTCATTTCACCTCATTTAAGTGTTACCCAGTTTTGTTCTTAACTTTATTAAAAGATCAAGGGTCATTCATATGTAATTACAAAAGAATTTTCTCATAAATGACATATTGATAGTTTCTAAGACCTTAGAAGATTATTCATGAAATTGGATAAAATTTTATCCTAATCATTTTATCATTGCAATTTCATTATTCTATGATATTTGTGGTTCAACCATGAGTTTGCAGTTTTAAGAATTAGAAAACTACAATCCAAGTTTTGAAGGAAAAATGAATTGATAAATCGATCCTTCCAAAATAGTCATATCAAGCATGGAGATGAGTGGAGTAGTATGAATTTAACGGGTTAGTACCACTTTTCTAGGAGAGATCAAAGTGTTATTTGGTTATGGCATTAGCAATCTTAGAGATTAAACTCTTTTTATTTGGTCATATGTCCCTTGAAAATTAGTACATTGTTTATGTTTGAGCACTTGCCCAAAGATGGAAGGAGATTATAATTCTACCAAGCATTTGCTGCTGTAGTTGAAGATCTTTTCCATTTTCCGGATCTGTGGTGAAGATAATGCATGCGTCTTAATTTGATATATATGGAACACTCAAAATGTATGACAATGTATATATTCAATTTCATTGAATGCTCCTCAGACTGGCTTTCTAAAATTTTGTTGTGTTACATAAATTGTGGATCATTAGATAAGAATGTTTCTAATATTATCTGTTCAGAGTCACACCGTAATTTCTCTGTGTAGATTTTGATCTGTACTGATTCATTCTTAGAGACCATAGAGTGAAAAGTGGTCATTTAACTGTTTCTGCATTTAATGCAAATACTTGTTACCAGGAGTGTCCAGCCTACAGCCTGCAGGCTGCATGTGGCTCAAGATGGCTATGAATGTGGCCCAACACAAAATCTTAAATGTACTTAAAACATTACAAGATTGTTTTGTGATTTTTTTCTTTTTGGTGGAACTCAATAGTGCAGTTCTCAAGTACTTCATAACAACATCATGTTGCAATGTCATATAAAATAAACATCCTTATAGTCCCTCTCCTTGTGTGCATGCGTGGCTTCAATTTTGCAGTGGTCTGGGGCTTCAGTGTGTTATCTTCCAAGCACAGACAGTTGAATTGACACCATCAGACATTACATGTGCTTGTGTGGTTTGGCAAGGCAGTGATTATAAATAATATTAACCTACCATTGCAATGCTAGGCATTTAATTTATTTAGAAGTTAAGTAAGCATTCGTACTTGATTATTAAGGGTACTTCCATACCTTGGCAGTGCCTCACATTGTCCACAGTGCTTTACAGTTGGCCTGTCACCTCACTCTACATCGGCAGCCAAGGTGTGGAAGGACCCAGAGATTGCTTTCTGTTTTGTGTAATTAATTTTCATAATAAAAGTAAATATAGTCCCTTATCTATTATTATTTTTTTAATCCCAGCATGGCTTCTACAACATCTCAAAAGAAAACAGAACCCCCAAAAAGAAAAATTATGGATGAAGAAAGATTGTTCATTGAAAAGTGGAGAGATGACTCCTTTTTTGTCGAGGCAAATAGTAAGGCACGCCACTTAATTTGTAGGGAATTGGTGCAAGTTTTCAGACTATAATTTGAAAAGGCATTATATGTACAAACATGCTGCCAGATTCAATGCGTTTAAAGTATTGTGTTAAGGACAGAATAGTGGGATTGAAAAGTCTGACTTTTCAACAAAGTTTTTTTTTCAGTTACAACTTAGATTCCATTGTAAAAAGTTAGTTACATGATAGCATATTTAATAGCAAAATAATCAAAGCCATTTACTGATGGCAAGATTGTTCAGCAATGTATGGAAAGCATGCCAGATATAATTTGCCCTGAAAAAAAGGGGAGATATTTTTAAAATTAGTTTGTCTTCAAAGGATAGGTGAATTAAAGAAATTGAGAAAATCTATCAAAAGAAATTTAGAGAGTGAAGTTGTTAATTTTAACTTTTATGATTTAGAAATGGACGACAGCACTGATACTACAAATACAGCTCAACTTGCCATTTTTATTAGAGGTATTGATGATGAATATTGTCACTGAAGAAATGGTTTCTTGGTGCCATTAAAAGATACAACTAAACCAAGAGATTTATACGAAACAATAAAAAATAGGATTTTTTTTGTTCATTGTCAACATATCTAGTATAGTTATTAATGGTGCCCCAGTAGTGGTAGATAAAAGAGACTTGTAAAATTAGTGGAAGATGATGCAGTTGCCCCCCAAAACTCACATTTAATGAGGTATCATTATGTAGTACATCAAGAAGATTTATGCACAAAAACTTTAAAAATGGATAATGTCATACAAATCATCAAGACTGTGAATTACATAAGGGCTGAGGGATTGAATCATTTCTAGGAATTCCTGAAAAGTATTGATTTTGACTATGGCAGCAGCATTTATTTTTCAGAAGTAAGATATCTAAGTTGAGGCTAGATGTTGAAAGAATTTTATGATTTTCAATGTGTTATCATGCAGTTTACGGTATCAAAAACCAAATTTGTGCCAGAACTTGGCAGTGAAGCTGGCTTACAGATTTAGCATTTTTAGTGGCTTTAACTGCTCATTTAAATCAGTTAAACATGCGTCTTCAAGGTGAAAACCAAGTTTTATCAATACGATTTTAAACCATAAAAGCATTCCAAATAAAATGGAAATTATGGCAAGCTCAAATTAAAGTAGATCTATGCATTTCAATGTGTTGGCTAAGCACAGGCCTACGGATGGCAGAAAATATGCAGTCTTGCTTTTTGATTTGAAATAGGAATTTGAAAACATTTCAAGATTTCCAGGAAAATAATCAGTATTTTGGTGCATCTGCAACTCCATTTTCAGTCACCATAAGTATGTTACTTGCCCGTTTTCAAATAGAATACATAGAGCTGCAATCAACATTCAATTTAAAAAAAAATTTTGTCATGTCTCGTTATTAGACTTTTTTTTTTTTGAGACAGTGTCTCACTACGTCACCCTCAGTAGAGTGCTGTAGCATCGTAGCTCACAGCAACCACAAACTCCTAGGCTCAAGCGATCCTCTTGCCTCAGCCTCAGTCACAAGTAGCTGGGACTACAGGTGCCTGCCACAATGCCTAGCTATTTTTTAGAGATGGGGTCTTGCTCTTGCTCAGGTTAGTATTGAACTCCTAAGCACAAGCAATCCACCTGCCTTGGCCTCCCAGAGTGTTAGGATTATAACTGTTAGCCATTTCACCTGGACCACTTTTTTTTTTTTTTTCTGAGACAGAGTCTTGTTATGTTGCCCTAGCTCACAAGAACCTCAAACTCCTCAACCTCAAGTGTTCTTCCTATCTCAAGCCTCCCAACTAGCTGGGAGTATAGGTGCCTGCCATAATACCTGGCTAATTGACCTCTTGCTCAAGCTGGTCTCAAACTCCTGAGCTCGAGGGACCCTCTCACCTCAGCCTCCCAGGATACCACTGCATTCAACTGTCTCTACTGGACTTTTATAGGTCCTGTCTTTCTAGATACAAATATATATCCCTTGCTTCACAGTCAGGCCTTATTCATGTCATTGCTTTTTGGCTGCACCTACATTTGTAAGCAACTATTTGCAAGAATGAAACACATTAATGGTAAAATTAGAACCAATATCTCATGAGCATCTTGGGAACTCACTGAGAATTGCAACTACTTCCATCACACCAGATATTGAAGCATTAAAGACTCTGAATGGACTGGTGCATAATTAGGATTTTTTTGTTTGTTTGTTTTGAGACAGAGTCTCACTTTCTTGCCCATGGTAAAGTGCTATGGCATCATAGCTCACAACAATCTCAAACTCTTGGGCTCAAGTGATCCTCTTGCCTCAGCTTCCCAGGTAGCTGGGACTACAGGTGCTCGCCACAACGCCCTGCTATTTTTAGAGATATGATCCCACTCTTGCTCAGGCTGGTCTCAAACACCTGAGCTCAGGCAATCCACCTGCCTCGGACTCACAGAGTGCTAGGATTACAGACATGAACCACTGTTCCGGGGCCTCATAGTTAGGATTATTATGTTAGGGCCTTTTTCTTATTTGTCATAGAAGATACTACAAAATTTATGTGTGGAATTTTTTCTTTGCTCATCAGCTTTTGTTAGTATTTGTGTACTTAATGTATGGCCCAAGACAGCTCTTCTTGCAGTGTGGCCTAGAAAACTCAAAAGGTTGGACACCCTAGCGTTATATGGAACTTTGCCTTTGGTATTACTGGAGCTGTTTCACAAATAATAAAAATCAGATTTGAAAGAAATAGAGTGAAAAAAGAAGGTATATAGCAGAGAGGTGGTCACTTGTCAACACTAAAAAGAAATGAAGGCACTCTAAGATGGAAATTTTTCTTACTTTTCTCTATATCTTACTATATTAACACTTCCAAATTTTACATTTTTCTCTTATTTATTTGTACTTGTCTTACCTTTATTGCCGTATTGTGTTTTTACATAGTGAGTTGATCTTAAAGTCTTTTCCCTTACCTTCCCCATGCCCTGTGACTCATTGATATGCTGATGATAGTTGTTAATTACTTGTGAAATTGACTGTTTTATAAAAGACATTAATTTTTACATGCAATTTTTTCATTTGTGTATTGAAAATGTATTTATTGAAATTGCTGCACCAGGGGATTTGTCATTTAGTAACCAAAATGGTCCTAGTCTTTATGAAGCTTCTAGCAGTCTAGAAGAAAAGCCTATATAATAGGAAAAATTATCTCCCCATCACCAAGTTCCCAAGTAGTAAGTAAAGTAAATCAAACAACTTAGGGATACCTTGTAAAATAGTATGTGTCAGACCCTTCTGCCAGTTAAGTACTAGTTTCTACGGCTTTCTGTTTAATAGCAGATGATGTTATATGCTAAATGACAGAATGTTTTTTGTAGTGGATAAAAATAGTAGGGTTCTGACTTTGTGCATTGTAATCATTTGACATAATTTGTGACTACTTTATCTACAGATAGTTCTTGCTGAGTCAAATGAATGCCGCCACCGTAACAGCGATTTAGTGATACTAGTTGCCTTAAAGATAATTTAAATCTTTATCTTGCCTAAAGATAATTTTTACAGAATGATTAAAACCAATATTATCTCATAAAATAGGAAGTCACTGTATAACAATATAAAAATCGCAATTAACTGAGAAAATACAGTTAAAACTAGAAAGAAATAATCAGTTTAACTGTAAACTGTATGTTGAATTTTTATTGCCTGTGATATAAAGGATACTTAAGGCAAAAGACTTTACGAGCTGGAGCAAGAAGCATCAGGGAAGAAAATATGAGCAGGTGTTTAAATCTCTTGACACATCATGCAGGAGCATAGGAGGTGGTGTTGACTCGATAGTATTGTAAGAAACTCACTACTCCTCTGCTAACTGGTGCAAAGAGTTCTTTCTTAACCCTCTTCCTCACTCTGGGTTATTGATATAATTAGCAGAGATTACAGTTCTTTATCAGAAGCATAATGGCCAAACAGTTGAAGCACATGTAGCATATCACAGCAGTGTTTCCCTTGACAGCCAGAGCACAGAAGCCTTGTCAGTGATGCTGTAACGCTGTCAGGATAAGGTAGAATTTTATTAGATCTAGGAAGTTTAATTTTTATTCTACCTATGTCCTTGCAGACTTTGAGGATCTACATCACCCAGAGAATTTCAGGTAACAATAGGAAGGTACCCATTTAAAGCTGTTGTTTGGAAATACTGGTTCTTTTGGTTTTGTACTGCACTAAATGTACTTGTCACAGGGTCTAGAATACTTGAGTTGACAGTGTCAATGTATTCTCTTCCTATGGTCAAACAAGTAGGCAGCGAAATTATAAGAAACCAACTAGGCTCGGCACCCGTAACATAGTGGTTATGGCACCAGCCACATACACTGAGGGTGGAGGGCTCGAACCCGGCCCAGGCCAGCTAAACAACTGCAACAAAAAAAAGTCAGGCATTATGGCAGGTGCCTATAGTCCCAGCTACTTGGGAGGCTGAGGCAAGAGAATATAGCTTAAGCCCAAGAGGTTGAGGTTGCTGTGAGCTGTGATGTCATAGTACTCTACCGAGGGCAACATAGTAAAACTCTATCTCAAAAAAAATAAAGGAACCGACTAATTATCTATAAAAATCATTATCATAGGACTTGAAATTTAATGATTAATACATTTATTCCATGAATATTATACCAATACAAGAAGTCAAGTCATGAGAAATTTATTTGGTGAGTCATGCCTTCATAAACAGACTTTATACAACATACAGATCCTTTTGTATATTGATCTCATAATTTCAGTGAGAAAAGTTTTTCCTTCAGGTCCACATGAGTTTTCATCTCTAAAGTGGTACAAGTCAGAAGATTAGGATAGCATCACTTCAGTGAGGCTTTCCAACCCTAAAATGGGTAATAATCTTTTTCCAAAGTTCACTGTAAATCAGTGGTTCTCAACTTTCCTAAATGCCATGACCCTTTAATACAGTTCTGTATATTGTGGTGACCCCCAACTATAAAATTATTTTCATTGCTACTTCATAACTGTAAATTTGCTACTGTTACGAATTGTAATGTTTTCCAATGGTCTTAGGCAACCCCTGTGAAAGGGTCATTTCACTCCCAAAGGGGTTGCGACCCCCAGATTGAGAACTGCTCTTGTAAATGCATCCCCCATCTCCTCCTACTAAAGCTGATTGGCTTATCTGATCTTTCCAAAGGGCAAAGCTATAGATGTGACCAAGCAAATTTTTACAAATTTTTGAGCTATGTCAGCATTATACTGGTTGCATTGATAAAGGAGTAGGTCCCTGAGATACCAATATCAGAGCTTCCACAGGCATCCTCAAACTTTTTAAACAGGGGGCCAGTTCACTGTGCCTCAGACCATTGGAGGGCTGGACTATCGTTAAAAAACAAAAACAAAACTATGAACCAATTTCTATGCACACTGCACATATCTTATTTTGAAGTAAAAAAAAAAAAAAATAAAAAAAATAAAATCACACCGCCTCATGTGGCCCACGGGCCGCACTTTGAGGACCCTTGTCAGGGAACCATCCCGGGGCCACTGTCCCAGACATGACAGTGTCATCAGTAGAATATATATCATTAATACAAAGAATTCAAAATTGCATGATGTTAAAACTTCTGGAAGCCTGCTAAGTTTTTTTTTTTCTTTATGAGTTCCAAAAGAGGCATATTATAGTAAGTTGTAATATATTAGAAAATATTCATTTATCTTTGGTTTTAGAGGTAAGTAAAAAGAACCCTGACTTATTTTCTAGTTTCTATTGAAAAACAAACAGAAGCTAGTAGACTTAAAAATTAGTCAGTATTCAAATGTTTAGAATGATAGAATATTAGTTTTTAAATGTCACGGTTATCTTACTCGAGGCATGAATTTACTGTGCGCTTCCCAAGTATTGTTTTTCTAGTCTTCTTAAATATTGTTTAATGATTGAGTCCATTGTTAAAAAAGTGATTCGAATTGTGTCTTTACCTTCCATCATAATATCTGATCATATTTCCTGTTGCTGTAATCTGACTTTGATTTCTCTTTTTGAAATGTTGTAGTCAATGACATTTTTTTTATTTTTTTTCCTTTTATTAAGTCATATACATATAGATCATGCATACATTTTTGCATTTTGTATTTTTCATTTAGCTCGTAACACTTCAAGAAGCAAAACTGCTGCTAAACGAAGATGATTACCTTATTAAAGCTGTATATGACTACTGGGTAAGAAAACGTAAAAACTGCAGGGGACCATCTCTCATTCCTCAGATAAAACAAGAAAAAAGAGATGGTTCTACCAACAATGACCCTTATGTTGCCTTTCGGAGGAGAACAGAGAAAATGCAAACTCGAAAGGTAATGTGCAAATTAGATTTAATTAAATGTAGCTTAATAATATTTAAGACCAATAGTGTATAACTTAAATAATTTTGAATAAGTTGGACATAATGTGAGCTGTTGACATTGATTAACTTTCTGTTAGCTATACTGCCTTTTGGTAGCTTCTGTTGGCCATTTGTTCACAGTGTTTATCTACTACCCTTGACATTTTTTAAATAGTAGAAATGGGTTATTAAATATGAAACGTCCAATTTCCTTGAGTATAAGTTTGACAGTTGATACCTGTGACGTTTCACTTTGACACTTCTTGTTTTAATTTTATTGTGAAGGTATATACTCTTTCTTTCAAACACATGTTTTGGCTTATGATTATCTTTAAAATTCTTTTAAAGCAATTTGGGTAAAACCATGGACAAGCCAAAGTTTATGTTATTTTCTAATGTGAGTTCCATTGAATAAATAACACAGCATAGACAGCTCAAAATTTCAAGGAAGTATTTGGGAAGGAGGTGGGCTAATGGACACAATACCTTGATGGTTTGAGAAGTTCTATTCTGGTGATTTCAATCTTGGAAATGAGCCACATGGGTGACCTGAGACCAGGGTGGATAATTGTGAGCTGAAAGCTATAGTGGAAGTGAATCCATTTCAACTTACATGTGAATCAGCAGCAAGATTTGACAGTACTATTCCAACAATATCAGGCCATTTGAAACAAGTCAGCAAGGTAAAGAAGCTGGATAGATGGGTTCCACTTGAATTAAACAAGTGTCAAAAGAGACATCGTCTTGAAGCTTGCCTTTCGTTGCTGTCAGTGACATAAAGACAAACTATTTCTATGCCTTATTTTTACCTGTGATGAAAAATGGATTCTGTTTGACAATCACAAATGTTCTCCACAATGGTTGGATAAAGATGAAGTGCAGAAACACAGTCCAAAGCCAAATATTCATCAAAAAAAGCTAACAGTTATCTGGTGGTTCAGTGCTGGTATTATCCCCTACAGCAGTGGTTCTCAACCTTCCTAATGCTGTGACCCTTTAATACAGTTCCTGTGGGTTGCGACCCACAGTTTGAGAAACCTGGTCAGTCAATTATAGCAGCTGTCTACTGCAGCCAGTTTGATGAAATGATGAGGATGCTTGGGTTTAAGCAGCAAGATTAGTCAATAGAGACAGACCAGTCCTCTTATAAGATAGGGGCAACACAAACAAATGCTGCTTAAACTGCAGAAGTTGGACTTCAGAACTCTTTGTCATCCACTGTATTCAACAGATCTTGTCCCAGCAACCACTTCTTCCAAGCTTTGGACAGCTTCTTGCAAGGAAAAATACTTAGTTTTCAACAAGATTTGGAAAATACCTTTTACAGTTTCATCACCACTCCTCTCTAGGCTTTTCGCTGCTAGCTTACATAAGTAGTTACTGTTAAGATGGCAAAATTGTGTCTAGTTTCAGCACCTTGATTAATTACAATGCCTCATTTGATTATAATAAACTAATTTTTTGATTCCAAATCAGACATTTCATGTTCAATGACCTAAAGTAACTTCTGTTGGCTCATTCTTTACCGTATTTACTACCCATGCCCTTTATGATTCTGCTCATCATACTGTTTTGCATTTTGCTCATCATACTATTGACATGATATGAGAAATTCTATATTCTTAATGTACCTTAGAAGTTTTGCATTACACAGTAACCATACATTTTACCACGAATCTCCTGTGTTTGGAAAGCAGAGAATTTGAAATAACTACTGCTATCTTTGTTGGTCACTGAATTGTTTACAGTTTCTTTGAACCCAAATTCTAGTTCTTGCAAGTAAAAATGGACTTTGCTGCCTCCAGCTACTGTGGGGTCATGGGAAGAAGGATAGGTTCATTCTCTGTCAGCAGTCAGAAGTAACAGTGGAATTTTTTTTTCCTTTTCTGTGTTGTCAGTTGTGTCAGATTTCAGATTGGTAAGCTTGTCCCCATCTGACTTTTAGAAACAGTGCAATATTTTAGAATTTTAAGGAAGAGAAACAAGATCTCATGCTATGGAGTGATATGGTATAAAGGAAAGCATATTTCAGAAGAGTGTTACTGCTTTCCATTTCTTACAACAATGAATACCACACACAATAATGTATTCTCTAACATTGCAAAGTATCAGGAACATGCAAATGTAAAAACTATGAGGAATTATAACTGGAGGGAAAGTATTTTCTGTGGTTTCTTGTTTCTCCTAACATTGAAAGTTTGTCCTTGTCAGCTGCTAATACAACAGCTGTGAAGCTTAACACTTCACAAGCTGCCAAAAAATAATGTTAGTTTATTAACTCTTCTACTGGTTAATAATCAGAATTTCTATAATTCTGTGGATGTGATTTTCTTACACATCAGAATGTATTTCCCAAATATCGATGACATTTCATAACCCAGGCTTAGTATTCAATTTGGCATTCTAGTTCTTAGCTAAGGTAACCTGTGATATTTTATGAAGATTTAGCACTTTCGTTAGATTCTAAGACTAAAATATATTTGTAAGTGCAGTAAAACTTTATAAATGTGCTCTACTGGACCTGAGGAAGGAGACGTTTGTCTGAACCATTGGAAAACCTGAACTGCCAGTTGCATTTTAAAAGCAATATGCAGTCTTATGCCATATATTGACTTTTTAGTCAATGACAAACTGTATGTACAACTGTGGTTCCATAAGATAATAATATCGTTTTCTCTGGCTTATTTTTAGATATGCAAATACTTAACCATTATGTTACAGTTGCCTACAGTACTCAGTACAGTAACAAAATGTTCAGGTTTGTAGCCTAGGAGCAGTAGGCTATACCATGTGGTTTATGTAAGTGCCCTCTGACATGTGTGCAGTAAGGAAATTACTTAACACATTTCTCAGAATGTATTCCTGTCCTTAAGCCATGCGTGACAGTAATTCAGATATATTGCAAAGTATAGACTATTAACTGTCTTTTGACGAAAAAGCATATTTCAGAAGGGTGTTACTGCCTATTAAACTTCCTTTAGCGAAAGGCTATTAGCAGTATTTATTAGCATATTTTCTAAATGCTAAAACATCAAGAGGCTGAGGCAAGAGGATCCCTTGAGCCCGGGAGTTTGAGGCTGCAATGAGCTATTGTCACACCACTGCACTATAGCCTTCATGACAGCAAGACTCCAGCTCAAGAAATTTTTTTTTTTAATATTCTTCCCTTTTTCTAACCACTACGTGTTGAAAATTGCTAATAACTACTTTTTGTGTTTAGGTACTTGACCATTATGTGTCCACTAATGTTGAGTTTTTTCTTGACACTTGTTGGTTGTTGTTTTTTTATCTTCCACTATAGTTTGGTACATTTTCTTTTCTAATAGTCCTGTTTTCAGTTGTAGGACCAAAGACTGTTCTGTGTCCTGCACATTGTTGCTAGTTAGAAAATTTTATGTGTTTTGAAATAAGAAAAATGGAAAAGCACTCAACAAATAGCAAATACCCGCTAGTCATTGAGGAGGTGAGCAAGCATTAGAGCATGCAAAGATCAACACAGCTGACAAAGGCTCTATGTTTCCTTTTATTTCCACAACTTTAAAACACTGGTGTAGATGCAGAAGTTAAAGAACTTTATAATTGTTTGTCTAGAATTTAATTTTAATTCACAGTTAAACTAATATTTAATTTGGGGGTACATAGTACTTTAGGACATTTTAAAATGAGGTAGATAGGCTTTAGGCCCTAGCATGTTTAATACTGACTTAGAAATTCTAATCAACATATATACATTTAAAATGTTTGACCAGGCTCAGCGCATGTAGCTCAAGCAGCTAAGGTGCCAGCCACATACACCAGAGCTGGCAGGTTTGAATCCAGCCTGGGCCTGCCAAACAACATGACAACTACAACCAAAAAATAGCTGGGTGTTGTGGCGGGCACCTGTAGTCCCAGCTACTTGGAAGGCTGAGGCAAGAGAATTGCTTAAGCCCAGGAGTTCGAGGTTGTTGTGAGCTGTGATGCCACAGCACTCTACCCAGGGTGACAGCTTGAGGCTCTGTCTCAAAAAAAAAAAAAAAAAAAAAAAAGTTTGACCATATAGATACAGTGTCTGTGCCTTCTCTCCTCCTTCTGTGGCCCATATGAAATAAGGTAATTAGGAGAGTAAACTCCCAGGATGGTGGTTCTGAGTTCTACCTGTACTTAACAGTCACCTGTAAATCATCCTTGGGTATAAAAAAAGATTTTCAGTTTATTTTAAAGTGCAGGAGTTTGAGAACCACTTCTTTAGAGATTTGTTATTAAGTATAGAACTATAATATATAACTGTAATAGGAAGAAAGGAGTTGGCCTCAAGCAGAAACAGTTGTAAAAAGGGGTAAAGAGGCAAGGAGATTTGAACACAGCTAATAGGGCCACTTCAGAAGAATAGAAAAGATGTCAGGATGAATTTGTGGTTTTTAATATTGATATAGCTAGAAATAAGTATAGATCTCTCTGTGTGTGTGTGTGTGTGTGTGTGTGTGTGTGTGTGTGTACACGTGCATATAACTGTATATTTGTTTCCTATCTCTGTTCACTGAGAGGCTCTAGAAGCAGTGACACCCAGTAGCAGTAGGCATGCCTAGCATATAGATCTTGATTTTAAACACTTATTTCCATTAAAAGGAAGCAGGGATCCTTAGGAAAATGATTAGTTCCAGGTCTGGAGCTGGGAAAATATAAAGATAAGCCTGGAATAAATCCTGTTTTTCTTTTCTTGAGACAGTCTTACTCTGCCCTCTGGGTAGAGTACTATGGTGTCATAGCTTGCAGCAACCTCAGACTCCTGGGGTCAAGTGAGTCTCTTGCCTCAGCCTCCTAAGTAGCTGAGACTACAGGCACCAGCCACAATACCCAGCTAGTTTTTCTATTTTTAGTAGAGTTAGGATCTTAATCTTGTTCAGGTTAGTCTCCATCTCCTGAGCTCAAACAGTCCACGTACTTCGGCCTCCCATGGTGTTAGGATTACAGGCATGAGCCATTGTGCCCAGCTTGAAAAAAATCTTTTTCTGTTTCACAAAATAAGAATGTGATTGAAGAATGTTGGAGCAATGGCAGAAGGACACAGGAGCCATATTAAGGGGGACTTCACTATCAAAGCTGGGAAAGTTTGAGTATCAAAATAGATAATGAGAATAATAGATTATAACCCGTAGAGTAATCCATGAGTCTTCAGTGATAAGGATGGGTAGGGTGAGTGGGTGGGTGGGCGGATGGATGGCTGGATAGAGAGAAAGAGATAGAAAAGAATGGAACACTTTTCCTTACAGTAGATTTCCAAACTTAAATATTGGCAGGGTAATGGAGTTAGAAGATCATCATTTGGTAAGCATCATAATAATACAGGTAATTGTTTCAGGTAAAAGTTAGAACCAGTGGATACTAACCTAATGGGGAAGATGCCATTTATACAGTCCTACAACATACTTGTTAATGAAAAGAAAAAAGAAGTATTTGACTAGAAAAAACTGCAGACACCATCTTAAAGTTATTAGCAGCAGTAATGGGGCAAAAAGTATCAACTCCTAATGTGAGAGGGACACAATGTCACTTCTGTGGTAGTTGTATCAAAAATATGTAACTCAGGGTGGCACCTGTGGCTCAAAGAAGTAGGGCACCAGCCCCATATACCGGAGGTGATGGGTTCAAACCCAGCCCTGGCCAAAAACTGCAAAAAAAAAAAAAAAAAATGAATTTAATCATGGAAAAATATTAATGAAACCCAAAGTAAGGAGCATTCTGTAAAAATAGATGGTCTCTACTCTTCAAAAAATGTTAAGGTCATGATCACAGAAAGACAAAGGAACTACTCTAAATTATAGCAGATTAAAGAGACAAAACAGCTAAATATAGTTTTTAATCTTGAATTAGAGCATTGATCAGGAAAAAAGAAACTTAACTGTTGATAAATTTTAGTAAGAAATATTATTTCACTAATGTCCTTTATAGCAGTAACTATATTTATTGCTACAAATGACATAACCGGGATAATTGATGAAATCTGAATAAAGTTTCATTATATGAATAAATTAGATAATGTGATTATATTAATGTTAATTTCCAGATTTTGAAAATTGTACTGTGGTTGTGTATATGTGTGTATATTTGGAAAACATGCATTGTTTACAGATAAAGGGTCAGGGTCATGTCTTCAGCATTTCTTGCAAATGTTCAGGGAGAGAGTTAAAACAAATATAAAATATTAATCATTGGGAATCTGCATGAAGATATATAATAATTCTTTATACTATTTTTGTAACTTTTGTTTTTAAGTCTGAAATTATTTGAAAATAAAAAGTTGTTTTTCTGTTTTTTTGTTTGTCTTTTTTTTTTAAGAGTAGAAAAGACAGGAATGAGGAAAGGAAAAGTTAGGAGGGATAGTTATTTAGGTCAAGAGGAGCCGGGAGTAAGAGCGGAAGCACAGGGTCCAAGAGGAGTGTTTACTAAAGAGGAAGGGTACTCTAAAGAGTCTGGTGCACTTTTGATCTTGTTCAGCTTCAGGTGACATGTAGTCTTGTGTTTTTAATCTCTTTTGATTTTATGTGTGTCTTTCTTGCTAGGTCTTAAGCCTTTTTAGGATAGGGGATATGTGTGAGACTCTGCAAGTAGGCATTTATGATAAACATATTTATTTTTTAATTGGAAGTATTATTGCTGCATGTTTACAAAATAATTGCTTAAAACGATGTTTTGGATTTTATTTTGCCATTGTCACATAGTACTGAAAGAAAAAAATGAAATTTTTATTAGATAAAAGGATGACTTGCAAATTGAGAGTTTTTAATATTCTGTATGCAGTACCACAACAGGACTTAGTGTAGATTGTTTTTAATAGGTCATGATTATATTTTAAATGTAAGAAACAACATAAAAGAAAAATAATATAACTAAAATTTTCTCTAATGTGAACTCTCTAGCATTATAATGTCACTGAATTATCTTAAGGATGGAATGATTGACTAAAGTACATTTCAGTCTGGATACATAGTTTTAGGGGTGGTGGGCATCCATTTTAAAATCCTTTAAAAATAGTTTGCCTATTAAGTAATGAGATGTTTGATTTAGCAAACTAGTTTGTATTAATGATAATTTTATGTGCAAATAGATGCTGGTCCTTCTCTAGTTATTTAACAAGGCTTTTACTTTGCAGTTAGTTGAACTAATTACCATTATTGTAAAATTCAAGATTTTTGCTAAATATCATTCTCCTCTGCATTGAGGTGTTAATTACCTGGACACGTAATAATCTCCAAAAAATGAAATGCTTGGCATGCTACTTTCACTTTTTTTACTTTCTTAAGTGAAGTTTTGCATATCATTGTTTGTTACAGTGCAATATATTTAATCTTCCAGCACCTAGTATTTATAGCTGCTAGGATGGCTAGAGACTCGTTTTGGCTGATTTTAGGTTCATTGTTCTGCACAGACTGTTTCTGTAAGTGGAAAATACCTTGCTACAATATGAATGGACTACGTAATGTACTAGGTTTTGTTTAAGCCAGTCGTTTTTTGTATTGTTTACATTGGAGTTATCTGTTCTGTGCCATTCTGTCTTTTCAACAGCTGGCAACATTTTTTTCCCTGAATATTTATAGAGAGAGAATTTGCTCTTTTGTCTTCAAAGTTAAATAGATAGGTTCTTCCATGTAATTGCTGTTTACATGATTTTTTTTTTTTCAAGCTGAAGTTTTATTTAAAAAGAAATGGTTCTTCAAAACGCTGGAGAATAAAGCAAAAGGATACAGTGCTCTCTTCCTACAAGTTAGCCAGCCTATCCAGGAACAGGGTAACCGTAAAATGCTGGTGGAATTTCATAGTAGTTTAGTGGTACAAGATCTGTGCCTAGAGTATGAAGAGGTTCTCGGTGGGCGATGCTTAGTTCTGGGTTTTCATCTTCACTGAGCATGAATGAGAGCCCCCCTACTCCTTGGCCATAGCCGAAGCCCTTGGGCCCAAAGTTCTTAGCATAGCATCCTTTATAATAGATTTTGCCTTCTTTTTCAAAGTTGTCGATTCACGACTCTTCCCACACTTGGCACATGGAAAGCAGTTTGTATGCCAGGGCTTCCCAGCTCCAATTATCTTCTCGGCAGCGTAGACGGAATCCCCACATCGGGAACACTTCTCAGCACCTCCGTATTTCTGAGCAAATTTAGAAGTGTTTGGATTTGTTGTAGGCCCATGAGGTTGAACGCTCTTGGGCTTGATGCCCAGCCTCTCCCAAGGTCCATGTGGAGTGTGCCTGCACCCTGGCCATAACCGTGGCCTCTCGGCCCATACTCCTTTCCGTAGCAGGCTTTGCAGTAGATCTCTTCATCGTGAATTGCCACTGTTGTGCTGTCTAAAATTTTCCTGCAAACCATGCACAGAAAGCAGCAGCGGTGGAAGCTGCGGCCGTCGCACTGGGCCTCCTCGGTGGTACACGGTGCTCCCGCAGGCCCCACACTTGTTTCCACAGCCCCAGACAGGCATTTCGCGTTGGAGGAGGAAGCTGGTACCGCAGGTGCAGCTGGGAAGGCCGGACCAGACAGGACACCGGCAATCCAAGCTGTTTACATGATTTTTTAAACATTTTTACTTTTATAGGTTAAATTTGAATCTGATAAGATTTTATTGAATGAAGCTGGAAGTGTGGATAATTGGGTTAATTATTCTTCTAAAATTGTTATTTTTAATAGAATCGTAAGAATGATGAAGCTTCTTATGAAAAGATGCTGAAACTGAGACGAGAGTTTAGTAGAGCCATAACAATTTTGGAAATGATTAAGAGAAGAGAGAAAACAAAACGAGAATTATTGCACTTAACCTTAGAAGTTGTGGAAAAAAGGTAACATTGCTAGTATTAAATAACAAATGGCCACTTTAGCCACATGATGGGCAAAATATAACCAAAAGATGATGGGGGAGGCTTTATGACAGTTGATACAGATTCTTTGACAGAATTTACATTTTTACAAGACTGTGGTTAGTAGGGATTTTTTTTAATTGAGTTATCAATTTGGATTGCAAATTTTAGGGGAATTTTGTGTATACTATGCGCTTAATTTATGGAGAAAGGGAGGAATTGTTGAATATTATTTAGACAAGAACCTAGAGATCATTTTGTTGAGCTCAAAGTTTCTAGTAAGTAAAATCTGAGGGAAATAAATGTTTAATTGATTTTACTTTTCTGACTAAAAACTTTTGTTGCACCTCCTTTTGGAAATGGGTTCTCTAATGTAAATAGTATTTTCTTTGTGTGATTTACTAAAGCAAGCCTCATAAACATTTCTCAGTGCTTAATAACATCAGATATCTAAGAAATTTTGTTTTCTGTGTACCTTGGGCAGTTTTTTTCAGTTTTTTGGTTTATTTTGTTTTTTCTGAACCAAAATAGATATGTTTGTCTTATTCCTATAAATTTTCTTTTAAAAATAGGTAATTTGATTACTAGTTCTATTGTCTAGAGCTTCTAATTAATTGAGATATCATTTTTCTTTATTGTTAAATTGTGCGACATGTTCATATATTTTGTTACCTTTTCAAGATATCATTTGGGAGACTATGGTGGTGAAATTCTTAATGAAGTGAAAATCAATAGATCAGAAAAAGACTTATATACCACTCCAGCAACTCTTCATAATGGAAATCATCACAAAGTCCAAGACTGTAAAACTAAGGTGAATATCCTCTGGGGAGAAGCATGTATGGTAATGATCAAATAATTATTGGTTTCTGTGTGTCTTAATATAGTTTGAAAAAAGGAAAAAAATAACTAACATGAATTTAGTTCTTACCATTTGCCAAGTACTTTGCTAGGAGTTTTTGCACACACATTGAATTCACATAACAACCCTTTGAGGTAGGTTTTATCTCTGTGTGATTTCTAGAATAACTCATAAGTGGCAGATTGAAGGTTTGAGTCCAAATCTTAACAGCCTGTTGATTTCCAGTATGCTGTCAACTTCCCTACGGAATAAGAGAAATAAAAGTTTAGTGATTATCACTAGCCTTAGCAAACCCTGCATTGTAGTGGCAAGCATCAACATCTAAACTTAAAGCTTTCTTCATTGAGACTGTTAAAAGTTACTCTTGTCAATATCATTGCCAGAACCAGCATTTGTAAGTGGTTACCTTCTTTGAGAAAGTCCTTTGATTTCTGGATCACATTTTCTTCCTAATAAAAGATCTAGATTCAGTGATTATTTTAGTCTCTTGGACTTGAGTCAGTATTCACTTGGTTCATTAATTATTTAATTGGGATATATAAAAACCAACAAAAAGGAGCATAGATTTAAATAAGAAACAGGTATTGGCTGGGTACAGTGTTTCATGCTTGTAATTCCAGCACTCCGGGAGGCTAAGGCAGGAGAATCACTTGAGGCCAGGAGCTTGAGACCAGTTTGGGCTACATAGTGAGACTTTATCTCTACAAAAAATTTTTAAAAGCCGGGTGTGGTGATGTGTGCCTGTAGTCCTAGCTCCTCGGGAGGCTGAAGTGGAGAATTGAGACGAGAAGTTCAAGGTTGCAGCATGCTATATCGTGCCACTGTACACCAGCCTGGACAAAAGAGCAAGACCTTGTCTAGAAAAAGAGCAGAGGTATTGACTAAAACATCTAGGTAGTGGAGTCTTACTCTCTAGTAAGATTTCAAAAGTAACTTGGGGTGTTTGTGGAAAATTCATCTTTTAAAAATGTACACAGTCCTTATTGTCATGGGTTCATTCTTAAAGGTCAAGAAAGAATGTGGAACAGAATGATTTCTCCTTTATTCAGCTCATGTCAATTCAAACACTGCAATTCTTTCTTATTAATCACAGGCATCTAGCCCACCTACCTGATTCCTTTTAAATCATACTTGCCTCTATAGCCAAAAAAAAAAAAAAAAAATGCAAATGTTATTTCATAAGTTACTTTTAAAAATCCATTTTATATCAATCAGTGCTTTTCCTACGTATATGACTGTAAGATGTTAGAATCTAAAAATATTTAACCCATAATTACTGTCAGAATCAGCCACTTATTATATTTTGATTCTTATTTTAGATCTCTTCTAAAAAGAAATATTCAGCCTATTTAAGTACTTATTGTAATAGATACGGTTACATCCATTGTTGCCTTACTCTGTTACACATAGTTAACTATATTTACTTTGTCACATGTCCCACCTTAAAATATGAGGAGTTTCTAAGAAGTTGAGGTTTTCTTTTTGTTGTAGTAGTTATACCCATTATATGAAACAATTTATATCTCACTAAATGTAATTTGCCATTCTACCAACATTTTCAGTGTGTGTACGTTTTTTAACCCTAACGTACTTTAACATCTGGACTGTGTGGAAATATATAGCTTCACAAATATTTTTACAGTTTCATAGTTTGTACCTTAATGCTTAGAACAGTCATTTCCAATGTTTTAAAGTGGTAGATGCATTTTTATCAAAAGGATTGTAAGTGTGTTAAAACAGAAATAGAGCCCCTTTGTTGAGAAGATGTGGGGGCTAGAAACCTACCCTCAGTCAATCCATATAACACATGGCCTCTCAGATAACTGTAGAACTCTGAGGTACTTGAAAACAGTTTGATTATTCTTCAGTTGAGGTAGTCATTATATATTCTAAGAAATGATATGGTTTATTTTTTCCAGTTAAGTTTATTTTTCTCAAAACATTACTACCCACAGAGCAGACATTTCTAAAAATTGGAAATAAGTGTAGAAGTGGATTAATGAATTCTGATCCAATCAAAATAATTTTTAAAATAGTTATTAATTTTTATCATTAATACACAGGATTTAAATAATTGAATTTAAATACCTTTTAAACGCTAGATTACATAATATTAGAGCAATCTAAAAAATCATTAACATGTCATTAACAGTTTTAAGTATTAATAACAATATGAAAAGCAAATTTAAATACCATAATTATTTTTCTTCATACCTTGTAGAAAGTAAAACATGTTTCAATTTATGATCACAGAATAATTTTTGCATATTTAACGATAAACTCACCTCCTGGGTAAAAGTGTGTTTTTCAAAGAGCAGTATAGTTTTCATGATTTCTAAAATGATTTTTATTTTTTCTTTTTGCGGGAAAAATCATCATGTAAACAGCACCCTCATCATTTGTCTTTGAAAGAAGAGGCTTCTGATGTGGTTCGTCAAAAGAAGAAGTACCCAAAGAAGCCTAAAGCAGAGGCTTTGATAACATCTCAGCAACCTACTCCTGAGACATTGCCTGTGATCAATAAGAGTGACATTAAGCAATATGACTTTCACAGCTCAGATGAAGATGAATTTCCACAGGTGCCTGTTTTAAAATTATTTTAAAGACATTTCCTTCTAATCTTTTATATTGCTATATTTTTAAAGCATAATTGACATCTTAAGAGTTTATTCTTGCTTTGTTCCCCAATTGTTATAGCATAAACATTTTCCACATTATGTATGTAGCCACTGAAATGGTATTTACTTTCATTTCATCAGTTGGATAAAGTTTGTTCTCTTGTGAAAAATTCAGGTGCTTTTTGGTTTTTTTCCTTTTATAAAGAAGAGCATAGATCTTTTCCTCCTGTATTTAAAATAGAGTTTTAGAAATGGAATTATTACTATCCAAAGATTATCAACATTGCAAGATAGTTAAGATTTAGAAGAACTAATTCAAATTTTGTGAAAGTGATAACCTTGTAAGACTTTATACTTTTTGTATTAAAGGATCAGTTTTTTCCAGCAAATAACACTGTCTAGCACCTGGTCTAGTGATACTCTCTTTCCATGTATGATATAGGAAATTTAAAGGGAATACTGTAACAAAGACTTTGGGCCTACTAGTAGTTTTATCTTATTTTAACTATTTTGACTTACTTGCTTTAAAAATATTTTTCTTTTAAAAACCAACAACATAGGCTCAGCAGCTAAGGCGCCAGCCACACACACCAGGGCTTGGTAGGTTCAAACCCTGCCCGGGCCTACCAAACAATAATGACAACTACAACAAAAAATAGCCAGGTGTTGTGGTGGGCACCTGTAGTACCAGCTACTTGGGAGGCTGAGGCTAGAGAATCGCTTAAGCCCAAGAGTTTGAGGTTGCTGTGAGCTGTGATGCCATGGCCCTCTACTGAGGGAGACAATGTGAGACTCTGTCAAAAAAAAAAAAAAGAAACACTTAATAAAGCCATATAATGACTTTTGTCAGAGGATCATACAGTTAGAGTCAGGCAGGCCTTTGAATAGCCATGAGACGTTCATCATATGACCATTTTGAAGGAATGAAGAATATAGTTTCTAAAAACAGTGGTTTTCCAGATGACTGTAGGAAAGGACTGTAGGCACAGTAATTAAAAGGAACTGCTAGTCTTGCGAGAGTATAAAACATGGAAGGAGTAGAGGTGAAAAGAATGATGTCTGTAGTAGTGGTAGCCGGATGCCAAGTGACATCTGTCTACATTCTTCATACAAGGAAATTATTAAAAATGTTAAGTAAGAAAATGACATGGTTAGATACATATACGTAGCCTTATATTTGTGACATTAGTATCCTTACATTTGTGACAGTGATGAAAGCCTAGAAAGTTTTGTTATATATTCCCAGCCTTTTGAAAATAGTGCCATGGGATACTGTGACCTGTAGACACTTTTCTCTTATTACTAGAATTAGTCCATCCAGCCTGAAAGTAGTACAGCTCCACTCAGCAGAATTAGTCATATGTTCCTTGTACATTACGGGGTCTTCATTTCTGCTCTAAATGTTCAATATTTATTCATACAGTTCCCAATGTACATAAAAATTACATTTAAAAAATTTTAGATAGCCCTCATTAGTTTTATGTTATCCCCATGTGGCTAAAGAGTATTTACC
Organism: Loris lydekkerianus; assembly: GCA_963574355.1. Classification (NCBI taxonomy): domain Eukaryota; kingdom Metazoa; phylum Chordata; class Mammalia; order Primates; family Lorisidae; genus Loris; species Loris lydekkerianus. Next base: position 11,774 of record CAUYPK010099915.1, on the reverse strand, counting down.
TATAATTGGGCAGCATTCAATGTGGCACCTATTTAGAATGAATCTCTTATAAAATCAGGATTTCATTATTAACAAGATCATTAAAGTAATCATATGCTTTTTCTCTGTCTAGTAGATGAGGAGAGGAACAGGGAATAGGAAGTCTTAAGAGAACAAACATTTCAACCAGACTTACCCAAATGATTTGCAGTAGAACAAAACTAAAAGCCCTGGCTGTTCTTGATCATGCTTCTGATTCTCCCAACATCAGCTTTTTCTTCTTTGTCTCAGACTAGCTTTGTCCCCTCGAACCTGCACTTAGGGAATTGTAGTGTGGGTCAAGGGTGGGAATATACTTTATACAAAGAATTTCTGAGACCTTATGGTACTTCTTATGTATGTGTATATCTTAGAAGAGGTACGTACTTTGCAAAGGAACCAAATGTAAAATTTCACATTTGGGATTGCCTTTAAAATTTCAAATTTGTGGTTTGGTTCCACATAAAGAATCAGCCCCAGCTCACTGTTTCTGTAGTCTCCCCCCTTAGGGTTGGTGGAGAGATATTGGAACCTCAAAAAAATGCCTTTCTCCCCTGGATGACCTTGCCCAGTGTTCATTACCACAGTTTGGAAATAATATGGAGAAAACATTTTTCCTCTCAAAATAGGAAGAGAGGGATTTGTGAGGTTCAAAAATTTGCAAGTAAATATTGTTGAGCCAGAGTGATTCAGAAAAAAAGAGATGTACTGCAAAGTGAAAAGTGCGAAACAACTGAAACTTAAGTACCAAAACTTTTTTTTTTTTTTTTTTTTAATATTATGGGTGGAACTTTATCTAAAACCTGTTATTTCCCTGCCATGTCAGAGTATGTTTGTATTTCATTCAATCTGTTTTTATGACACTTACAAAATGATCAGTACTAGCTTGGTGATTTACTTAGATTAGGTAGGGATATTTGGCCTATTATCACATGGCTTAGGCAGAAGCTTTTTAATGTGTGATAAGTTTTTTAAAAGTCTTTATTCTTTTGCTATAGGGTTGTGGGCTTATCACTTCTCTCTGCAGCTAGTTAGCTCACCTTTAGCAAGTCTTCTTGCCCGTTTTAATTTTCTACTCTGATTTGCTAAGTTTGATTTCTGGCTCAGCACCTGTAGCACAGTGGTTACGGCGCCAGCCACATACCCCAAAGGTGGTGGGTTCGAACCCAGCCTGGGCCAGCTAAACAACTGCAACAAAGAAATAGCTGGGCATTGTGGCAGGCACCTGTAGTCCCAGCTACTTGGGAGGCTGAGGCAAGAGAATCACTTGAGCCCAAGAATTGGAGGTTGCTGTGAGCTGTGATGCCATGGCATTCTACTGAGGGTGACAAAGTAAGACTTTGTCTCAAAAAAAAAAAAAAGTGATTTCTTTAAAAATGGGCAGTGCGGGGATAAAAGACTTTCATTTGAGTAAAATCTGTGGCCTCTGAAATATTTATTTATTTGCTATTTGTAAGCCTATTTACTTCCTAGTTTGGGGCTTTATTATAGAGAAATAAAGTTATTAGATAAAAACACCTACCTATAGGTGAAATATAACTGTCCTCATTAAATATTTATAGCCACATACATTATTTACAAAATATCATTCGATATATCCAAATGTATTAATTCTTTTCAAGTCTGTAGCACTTAATGTTCAGAAGTAATTAAGTAATACCAAGGGTACTTACCTATAAGAACTAATCCATTAAAATAAAAATTTTAACCCTAGAAAATTTTAGTAGTCATTAAACGTTTAGGGGAATTCACAGCCTACTATGTATAAAATAGGAGTGATTTGCTGTTTGTGATGAGATTTAAATTTTAGATCATTATAAACATTGATCTGTTGGCTTTGATAATTCTTAAATGGAATGTCTCTTTTGCCTAGGTACCATCCCCAGTATCAGAACCCGAAGAAGAAAATGATCCTGATGGTCCCTGTGCTTTCAGAAGACGGGCAGGATGCCAGTATTATGCTGTAAGAACTTTATTTTTTTGTGGTGTTTTGTGAACTAGAATTAACAGATAACTCACATCAAGGTCACTTAGTCTTGATCTAAAAATGGGAAGTGAATCAATACTTTTTATTTAACATCCTTTATATGGATGCTGGTAAAAGATACTAAAAGGTACTGAATCTTTTCAAAGAGTATCAGAGTCTTCTACCTGGAAATTGATAATTCTTCATATTTGAGAAATCTCATTTCACATTGGGCTTTAATTATAAATTTAGCAGTCATGAAAATCAGTATGTCATTGATAGAATAAGGTAAACCTAGAACCTCTAAATTGGCTCTGGAACCGTTAATGGCTGCTGGAAGTTTATTGAGATGTATTGTTATGCAAGTCTATCCCATGCATACGAGTAAGTATCAAAGTAATAATTTTAAAACGTCCCTCATGGCAATATTTTGCCATAACTTTTGACACAATTAGAAATGCTATTGCTTTATGCTACTAAGAATTACTCCATGATGCTCAGGATTTCTGATCAGGTATAACTGTAGCATTATGAGGACAGGTCTGGCTTTCTTATGTGGCCTGTAGAGACCATTTGTTTTGTAGTATAGGGGTAAACAGACACAACTTTTTCAGGGTATTTGTGTTTAATGTAGGAGAGGTAGGGAGTTAGTCACCAGTTATGCTAATAAGAGATGGGGAGATTTTTATGAAAGTGTAAGACACAGAACATTGGAATGATGAAGGAAATGAGAAGGCAAAGAAATGGGCCGTGTGTTTTTTAAAAGTAAAGACACTTCACCTTGGCCCACATGTGCTTAAAACACAATTTTTAGCCCTCTAAAATTCCTTCTGTAAGAATTTCACCATTTCTACTTTGTACATAAATATGAGAAACCGTATTATGTTTTAAAGATGTATTTCTCTTTAAATATAATATACCTTAAGTGAATTATATTTATAAACAAAATTCAACTTGAGTGATTTTGGTGAATGAACTTTTGATTCAGTTTTATACAATTTAATTTGGTTAATATTTATGTAAGCCCCTAATTTTACAGCTTTAACATCTAGACTTTTTAAAATCAGATCTAAGTCATAAGATAGGTTTTAATTGGTGTGCTAATGTTGCAGTAATTTTATTTTTATGATGGTTTAACTTTTCTTCATTTTAGATGTACATCATACATTTTTATTTTCTTATTTTTACAGCCTCGTTTGGACCAAGGTAACCATTTGTGTGAAAATTCAGAATTGGCAGATTTGCATAAGTTGAGGTATAGGCATTGCCTTACAACACTTACCGTCCCAAGAAGATGTATAGGATTTGCAAGGAGGCGAATTGGCAGAGGTGGAAGGTAAACTATTTGTTTTGACCTGTTTGGTGTTTATAAACTAGAAGGGAATGTTTAGAGAAAATGTTGAGTTCTTCCAGTTAATGTTTTGTTTTGTGTTGCTTTTCAGAGTCATAATGGACCGAATATCCACAGAACATGACCCAGTCCTGAAACAGATAGACCCTGAAATGTTGAATAGTTTTTCAAGCTCTTCCCAAACTATAGACTTTTCTCCTAATTTCTCTCGGACCAATTCTTCCAGTAAACATTGTGAAAATAGACTGTCCCTTTCTGAAATATTAAGCAATATCAGATCATGTCGACTACAGTGTTTCCAGCCAAGGCTACTAAATTTACAGGACAGTGATAGTGAAGAATGTACCTCAAGAAAACCAGGGCAGACTGTGAACAATAAAAGAGTTTCTGCAGCATCTGTAGCTTTATTGAGCACCAGCAAGAATGGCATATCAGGTAAGCCATCACTGTTAGCAGTGTTATCCTGCTGGGTTTTTTTTCCTTAATTTTCTTTGCTTTTCCTTTTTTTTTTTTTTTTGAGACAGAGTCTCACTGTGTTGCCCTCAGTAGAGTGCTGTGGCATCAGAGCTCACAGCAACCTCAAACTCTTGGGCTTGAGCAGTTCTCTTGCCTCAGTCTCCCAAGTAGCTGGGACTACAGGTGCCTATCGCAACGCCTGGCTATTTTCTGTTGTAGTTGTCATTGTCTTTTTTTAGCTGGCCTGAGCCGGGTTTGAACCTGCCAGCCTTGGTATATATGGCTGGTGGTGTAACCACTGTACTATGAGCGCCAAGCCTTCTCCTTAATTTTCATTATCTACTAAATAAACTTGCAGGGTAAATATTGAAGATTTATTTTCCTGATCCTACACAGGAAAGCAATTTTATCTTAAACTACTATGTATTTTTTCCTGCCTAGGAAACAAAACTCTACCATTGTGGTTTACATTTTTTTGTTGTTATTAAATCATAGCTGTGTATATTAATGCAATTATGGGATACAATATGCTGGTTTTATTTACAATTTGAAATACTTTCATGAAACTGGTTAACATAGCCTTCACCGCATTTTCTTACCGTGTTAAGACATTTATAGTCTATACTTAGTAGATTTAACGTGTACCCTTGTAAAATTCTCCATAGGTATGGTCCTAATTACCCTCCCTCTATCTATTCTCCCTCTTCCCCCTCCTCATTCTTCTTCATCTTGGGTGTTTACATTTTAACCAGAATGTCCTTACTAGTAGCTGTGAAACCACTGACTATATTTCAAATGTGTGTGCTTGGTATAGTGAATGTGTGGGCAGAGTGCACATGGAGTTCCCTGTAGGGAAACTGTGTATAAGCTGCCACTAGGTCATCATAGCACAGTATTATCTGCTTCTTGTGTTAAAGAAAATTTTCATTGTTGTATATTAACTTCACTTAAATGTAGCCATTGCTTCTCAAAGGTGCCATTGAACTATTTCGGAAAAATGATTTTTTTTAGGAGACAGTATGAATAATTATAAATTGCCCAATAGCTTATTTCTCTATTTGAGTTCAGAAAAGTTGTTTTCACTTTAAAAGACATTGTGCTCAAAGAAAAGCTTTTATGGGCTCGGCGCCTGTGGCTCAAGCAGTTAAGGCGCTAGTCACATACACCTGAGCTGGTGGGTTCGAATCCAGCCCGGGCCTGACAAACAATAATGACTGCACCCAAAAAAAATAGCCAGGTGTTGTGGCGGTGCCTGTAGTCCCAGCTACTTGGGAGGCAGAGGCAAGAGAATCGTTTGAGCCCAGGAGTTTGAGGTTGCTATGCACTGTGAGGCCACTGCACTCTATCCAGGGTGACAGCTTGAGGCTCTATCTCAAAAAAAAAAAAAAAGAAAAGAAAAAGAAAATGCTTTTATGATATGTACACTGTAAATAATATGTAATATCTAAAAAATCTGAAATACCATTCTGATTTGTTTTTTTTCTGTGGGTAGTCTTCTCTTTATCATGTATATATAATTATGGATAATTTATGAATACTCTAATAATGTATACATTGGGGATAATGCATGGTATCCTGAGACAGAATTAGATGTGACTTGACTTACAGTATTTATCATTTCTATCTGTATGTATTTCTAAATTATGTCCTGGTGGTGCATTTTAGGATGTGAAATTATTATATTAATACTTCTTTAAAGTAATTTTAAATAATTTTAGCCTGAAATTTGGTCTTAGTGTTCAGTCTTTTTTAATTACTGAACTGCCTTTTTTCCTACTTAGACGTTTATCTGTTTAAAGGTTACAGTAGAAAATTGGATTTGTTTGAATGGTTGGAAGTTGGCGTATCATTTCTCCAAATTAGTTGGGTTAATTTTCTCTTAAAGGAACTTAGGTAAGGAAAATGGCATCACATTATATAAAGTTCATGAGTCTATGAAGTTAAATGAGCTTTTGATGCTGAAATGGATAAATACCTAGTATGATTTGAGATCCCAAGGTTCTCAGAAATCTAAAGATGGTAGGGAGTTGACATTATTAGGTCAGATTTTTTTTAGCCAACTCCAAGACAAAGTACAAATTATAGGAATTCCTATACCTGATGTTACTCAAAATAATTTTTGCCAAAAAGGAAATTTAAAAACATACCATATATGGACATTTATAATTATATTTGACTGTAGGCTGAATTTCTTCTCTACCAGTTTATACTATATTTAAGAAACGACTTTTAATATCTTTCTTCTCAAGTTGAACATGGCTAGACATTTGTAGTGTTCTATTTCAAATAAACTCAACATTAAACTTGTACATATTGATCCCAACATAAAACTTAAAATAACCTAAATAGTTCATGATAATCAGCTTTATAATACTCAGACATTACCATACATCAACATAAAATAATCATTTAACATTTCTCAGGGAACTTAAATCACAATAAATGTGCTGCGTTAATATCATAAACAACATTATTTTTGTCTTTCCATTGTCATCGGAAAAAATAGTTTTTTTGGTCTGTATAATTTTTCCTATCTTTTATGTCTGTGTGTGTATATTTTTTTCTCCCAGCAAGGCACACTCACAATGTCCCACAACTATCATGAAGACTCTTTACTAAACTAACTGCCTGTTCACAGAAAGCCTCTTCCCTATCCACCCATCTGGAGACACGTTGGTTTCATATAGATAGAAAGATAGATAGATAGATAGGTGGTTTCATATAGATAGATAGATATAGATATAGATTTTTTTTTTTTTTTTTTTTTTTTTTTTTAAGGAGACATAGTCTCACTTTGTCGCCCTTGGTAGGGTGCGATGATGTCACAGTTCACAGCATCCTCCATCTCTTGGGCTCAGGCAATTCTCTTGCCTCAGCGTCCTGAGTAGCTGGGACTATAGGTGCCCGCCACAACGCCTGGCCAGTTTTTTGTTGCAGTTTGGCCAGTGCTGGGTTTGAACCCGCTACCCTCGGTATATGGGACCAGCGCCCTACTCACTGAGCCACAGGCGCTGCCCTCCTGTTTTACATTTTTTTTAATACTCTTAACATAATGCCATTTTTTTCTTCCCTTAAAAAATTTTAAGGCTTAATTAACAACTAAGGTGCAGAAAAAGTCAATATTTTGAAGTCTAATCATTCATATTTATTAACAGAGTAAAAGATTTTGTTTGAAGTATTAATTGTTATTCACTAACTATGACCCTCTAGTCCAGGGGTCCTCAAAAGGCAGCCCATGGGCCACATGAGGCGGTATGATTGTATTTGTTCCTGTTTTGTTTTTTTTACTTCAAAATAAGATATGTGCAGTGTGCATAGGAATTTGTTCATAGTCATATTCATAATTTGTTCATAGTTCATAGTCAGCTATAGTCTGGCTCTCCAATGTCTGAGGGACAGTGAACTGGCCCCCTGTTTAAAAAGTTTGAGGGCGCCTGCGTCTAGTCACTGGGGCCACAGGGTTTTACGTTTTCAACAAATTTCTTTTGTTTAAAATATTAGACACAAGAGTATAAGCATAATGAAAAATTGTTTTAATAGCATTTTTGTAAATAATTGAAAAGCAGTAGTAATTTTTAATCCCATTTGTATGGGATTAAAACATTACATAGTTTTCTCAATTTTGGTTAAATAATTATAAGTGAATTTGTTTGGAATTCAGTAGATAGAAATTTCCTCATCTACCAAAGAGAAGAATGTAAGAGTTTTTAGAAAACTGCATTTTTACTTTTGGTGGTTATACACAAAAGAATGGAATCCTTATGTATTTGGTGTTTTTTAATCTGTGTGTCTTTAGCATTGTAACATAATTTTGGTCTTCTTGTTCTTAGTGGGGTTGGTCATGAAGGGATGAGTGTCCAAGAATAACAAGACCAAAAAGAAAAAAAAAAGTAACAAAACTGACCCAGGGCCTACCTGTCAGAGAATATCCCTGAACTAAATAGATTATTAGTATTGGAAATCCCAGCAAAGGATTTAATCAGAAATAGAAGCCTAATGCACTTGGTAATAATGTTTGTTTATAGTGCAAATTCCTTAGTTCTTAAAGAAAGAGTGTTTCATTATATGAATTTGAAGCCTAGTGGCAAAGAATTGTCTTTTATGTTATTAACCAATAATAATAATATTATTATTATTATATAATAATATTAACCAATTCATAATAAAACATTAACCCTTGTAATTCATGTCATATACTATTTGTTTTTTATATACCTAAGAGAACATTGAAATGTGTGTCCTAGGTATGTTAGAACTAAAACTAAAAGACTTCATTTTAAAGGAAAAAGATACGTTTTGTTAACTATTATGTGAAGTAAAGGTAGGTTTCCTTAATTGAAAAACTCTTCTCAAAGATTAAAAGCAAGACAGAAAAAGGAAAAATAGATTGTGCTGAGCTTACCAAGTGAATAACCAAGGAAAATTAATGTCTTACATAATTATTCAGGATCTATTTTATTTAAAACACTGTGTCAGATGTTTAAAAGTTGCAAAGTTTTACAGTAATTCTTACCTTTAAGAAACTTAAAGCATATGGCAAATATTACATTCTTCATATAAATAATACTTAAACCATGAAAGTGTTATTTAACCATTCTTTGAGGTGATATTCCTAAATCCAAAACTAAAAATCTCAGTCACGCAAGGGTTGAGTGCTATGGCATCATAGCTCACAGCAACCTCAAACTCTTGGGTTCAAGTGATTCTCTTGCCTCAGCCTCCCGAGTAGCTGGGACTATAGGTGCCTGCTGTTAACACCTGGCTATTTTTTAAAGACAGGTTCTTGCTCTTGCTCAGGCTGGTCTCAACCTCCTGATGTCAAGCAATTCGCCTGCTTCGGCCTCCCAGCATGCTGGGATTACAGGCGTGAGCCACCGTGCCTGGCCTATAAGAAAATATATTTAATATCTAAAAGTGCTTTGCTGGTTTGGAATTGAAAGGTCAGGTCAATCTACATTTAATCTTGGTTTTCACTAATGTATAAGTGCAAATTAACATTTTTTTTTTCTTTTCTTGCTTACGTTAATATTAACCAATTTATAAAAAATCATTAACAGTTTCCCAAGAAAAATTCCTGATTTTTAATTTAATCAGTTTTTCTTGTCAATCGTTCAGTGGCCATAAAATGTTTGTAAGCATAAACGTTTTAGAATGGGTAATACTATGCTTTAACAGCTAGCTAAGGTATTCATAAGGATTTATTTTTCAGGTTAGAATTATTTCCAAGTTGAGAAATGGATTCAGACCTAAGGGATAAAAAGATTTTAGTTTGACTATGAAAGGAAATAATAATGAAGTTAGTTTCTATTTTTTAATTATTTAAACTATTTAATTTGGTGTCAGATGTTTAAGTGGATTTTTAGTCTGGTTAAATTATCCTCATATATAGTATATATTTGTTTCTCATTTCTCACCCCCCTCCCCTTCTCATTGTCCACTCTGGCAGCTTTAAAGTTTATTCATTAGTTTTCCTTTAACAATAAGAATGACATTTATAGTATGTATTTAGTTCTGGAAAGGTAATGTCATCATTCTTGGATTAGTCTTGTCCTCAGTGATTATGTGAACTTTCACCTGACTCCTCACTATGACCAGGAAGATTTAAAATAGAATCCCTCTCTGCCCCCAATCCAGCTACTAATTTATGTTTTAAAACAAAATATTTGCATATAGTCCTAATTGCTCTGATTAAGCATGTATTAAATTCTGATAACACGGTTCGCTGCCCATAGCTCAGTGGGTAGGGTGCCAACTACATGCACTGGGGCTGGTGGGTTCGAGCCCAGCCCAGGCCTGCCAAACAACAATGACAACTACAAAAAAAAAAAAAAAAAAAAAAAAATAGCTGGGCATTGTGGCAGGCGCCTATAGTCCCCCAGCTACTTGGGAAGCTGAGGCAAGAGAATCACTTAAGCCCAAGAGTTTGAGGTTGCTGTGAGCTGTGATGTCATGTACTCTACCCAGGGCACCATTGTGAGACTTTATCTCAAAAAATAAATAAATAAAAATTCTGATAACAAAAACCTACCAGGTAGATGAAGAAATGTTAGATGATATATTCATTTTGACTTTAGATATTCTTTACTACCACATTAGATACTTTTCATTAAACTATGAAAATGTGGTCTAGGTTAGTATTTGAAAGATTTGTGGCTTCCCGAGAATACATCATCTTAGCTCAGGTTGAGAAACACTACATTAAAAGTAAAAAAAAAAATTAAGAAAAAACAAAGATAGACACAAGCACAAAAATTTTATGTCCGTGTTTTGTTGTGGAACGATCATCTAGAACAGCAGTTCTCAAACTGTGGGTTTCAACCCACAGGAACTGTATTAAAGGGCCACAGCATTAGGAAGGTTAAATACCACTGATCTAGAAGATCTGGAATGTATTTCTGTTAGATTTTTCTTTTCAGTTTATCGATGAAAACAGCAGTATAACATTAAAAACTTTTCAAAACTTAATATATACTCAAGAATACCACGCTGGGCGTAGTGGCTCACACCTATAATCCTAGCACTCTGGAGGCCTAAGCAGGTGGATTGCTTGAGCTCAGGAGTTCAGTACCAGCCTGAGTGAGAGCAAGACTCCCATCTCTAAAAATAGCCAGACATTGTAGCAGGCACCTGTAGTCTCAGCTACTTGGGAGGCTGAGACAAGAGAATCACTTGAGCTCAAGAGTTTGAGGTTGCTGTGAGCAACAGTACAACATACTACTCTGGGTATCAAGGGAAACAAAGTAATACTGCGCCCCCTCCCCCACCCCTAAAAAAAAAAAAAAAAACCACTCTGTGGGCCCAAGCTTAAGAAACAGTGATTTAGAAGTGCATAATTATTATGTTAATGTAAAATTCCTAGAGGTATCCAGAGTATGTTTTTGGTGGATCACTTTCAGAATATGGGGGGAAAGTTGATAAGAGATTACCCTAGGGATAGCACTTCCTGGAACCACAAGTATTTCAAATAAAGGTGCATGGATTCATCTGAAGAATAAAAGCAGACTGATCTAAGAGAGGTAGTGAGTCAGATTTATGGAAGATATTCAGAAAGGTAAGGGATTTTTGTGAAAAACATACTGTTGGTTATCTGTACAAGATGTCTACAAATGTAAAAATGTTACTAGTGTACAGAATGACATATTGGGATATATGAAGGAAAAATTCTGTAATAGATATGCTGATTTATTAGAATGTGTTACCCAGGAAGATTCCTAAAACTATTTGGAGTGGTGAAGTGTTGCCACCTTCACAAAGCAATCAAATTTATAGTTACTTTTTAAATTGATAGGACTTATGGGGTAAAGTAGGGTAGATTTATGACCAGCATGAATTTCACTTTTAAGCCAGCAACCTAGCATCAACTAGTAAAAGAACTTGGCTTGGCCCTAAGCAAGAGAAGTAGAGAAGGTTTCTCTTTTGTACATTCTTACTTCCCCTTTGTACCACCAGTACCTCACCCAAAGCTGGGTCCTGATCTTTACCTCATTTCTAAACAGATTTGTTCACTCTGTAACTAGGAGCTCTTCCTGACATATTTTAATGCATGCCTCTTAGTGACTTAGTAACTTATGACAGAAAAAAATAGTAAGTAGAGAAAGTGCTTTCAGTCAAATTTCCTACCCCAGACACACACCAGTAAGTCAACCCTGAGAACCTGGAGTATGGCAATTCAGTGTTGCACCCATGCCATTAAAGCCATGTATTTCTTACCATTTTCTGTTCACCCCATAATGGTGAGTTAGAAAGGGTATTTTTTCTGTGTCCCAGTTTTGTATCATGATTATTATTTTCTATTTCTGTCTGAAGAGTTGAAGTAATACCAAACAGTGTTCTCAAGAATTCTGAATGGGAACATCAGCTTGTTTACCACAATAATATCTTTTTTTTTTTTTTTTTTTTTTTTTTTTTAGACATTTTATCACCCTGGCCCCTGGTTGAGTGCCGTGGTTTCAAAGCTAATGTCAACCACATACTTGTGGGCTG